>JAOTQR010085652.1:25754-81296 GCA_025774065.1 Solanum ossicruentum
AAGGGACATGCATGTTAAAATACTTATAGTAATCATGTAAATCAACATATTAGGGATTAAATCAACTTAAAATCAATTTAATAAACCATAATCTTCAAAAAACCATATTTAAAGTATGTAAAATTTAATGAAATTCAGGTGAAAAGAGTGTGGGTCCTCTTGATTGAAAAGGACCAAGAATCAAGCCCACATACCTTAGCTAAGGAAGATGATTTAAGAAGAAATTAATGAAGAAAGGAGTTTTCCCATGATTTCCAAGCTCAGTCTTCAAAAGAGCCTTTGAGAGAGTTCTTAAGGAGAGGTCAATATAATTCTATGTGTAGGAATGAATTTGAATGAGTGGAACAAAGAATAGGTCAGTTGAAAGTCTTTAGGTAGAATAGAAAGTCACAAAAAACCCTTATGATAAACCATAATTATGAAAATGCCATTAATGAAATGAGTAGAAAAATCGAAGTCAAGGTCTCATGGACGGAGTATACGGTCCGTGAGGCACTATAAGGACCTTATACTTGGCTGTAGTCCAACAAATTCCACTTGATGAAGGTCCGAGATAGAAATCTCATTCTTCAAAAAATTCAATGTAGGCACCTACATGGAAGGGTTATATGGACCATACCAAACCACATTGTCCATGTACTCCTCCGTACCACTTTACTTGTAAAATTTCTCCATGATGAAGTTCTGAGATGGGGATCCAAAACTTAGAAAATTTTCACTTCGGCACCTATGTGGAAGGGCATAACAGATCATGAAGTACTAAATGGTCCATGAGAGGGGTCGTACCACTTGACTTAGGCTCAAAATTTTGGAGTCTCAAGCCAAAGGCAACCATACAGTCTACCAAATGATCCATATGGCCTCATGTGGACACTGTGGGGTCCAAGTATGCTATGCCCTAGTCCCAAGCTCCACATTACGGCCCTTGCACTCCACACAAGGTCAAAAAACACGTCAAGGAGTCTCCACACAGTCTGTATAGCACCACATGGACTGTGAAGGCTTCTATCAAGCGTTACCTTGGTCTACAAGTTTTTGGAACCAAATTTCCAAGCTCCATTGAGGTCATACAAAGTTCGCGTCCTTCCTTCATCTCCCCCATGGAAACATTCGTCCTCGAATGTGCAAGAACAAGACTTGAAAGGCTTGACTTAGAACATGAACATCCTAACTCTAAATACAATATATATTTCATCACTTGAAAATCATAAAGTCATTAACATTCATACCAAAATGTACTCAAATCATTCAAAGCATCTTAATCATTTTCATGCACATGTATCCAGGTCATGTAATGAAACTCAAGAGTGAAAGAACTAGGACCACTTGGAAAAGGAAGAACCTAATACCTTATGATTAAGTAGATCTAAATGATGAGGATATTGTTTCATCATGTCCAATTCCACCTGCCATTAGCAAACTCCACATGTTGATTTTTCCAAAGTACCTTAATCAAAGCCATATCCTTTTTATGAAGCTGCTTCACTTGCCTATCAAAAATCTCCACCAGAACTTCCTTATAAGACAAGTTTTCCTCAATCTCAACACCTTCAAAAGGTATAATAGCACTAGGAACATCAACCAACTCCCACAAAATAGACATATGAAAGACAAGCTGAATAAAACTCAAACCTGTAGGAAATCCCATCTATAAGCCACAATCCTAATTCGCTCAACAATCTCATAAGGACATAAATACTAGGAACTCAACTTACCCTTTTGTCCAAAACGCATTACACCAGTCATAGGTGAGACCTTCACATACATTGAATCACTAACATGAAACACAAGATCTCTCTTCGTAACATCCGAATAGGACTTATGGCCATTTTGGGCCATCTTCAATCTTTGTTTAATCAACTTCACTTTTTCCATATCTACCTACAAAAATCCAGGAAAATCAAAGTCATTTCTCCCAACATAAACCACCCCATTAAAAATCTACACCTCCTACCATCTAAAGAGTCAAATGGTACCATACTAATGGTAGCATGAAAGCTATTATTATAAGAAAACACAATAAGTAGAAAATGATCATCCGTATTACCTTTGAATTCGAACATACAAGCCCCTAATATGTCCTTCAAAGTATGAATTTTCCTCTCGACTTGTCCACTAGGTTAAAAATAAAAGGTGGTACTCAACTTCACCTTAGTACCAAGTCCACTTAGAAACGGCCTCCAAAAGTGAGAAGCAAATTGGGTACAATAATCTAATATGATAGACCTAGGAACACCATGAAACTTACCAACTCATGGATGTATAACCTTGCATAATCTTTGATGCTAAAGGTAGTCTTAATCGGTAGGAAATGAGACGACTTAGTCATTTGGTCAACAATAACCCAAATGGAGTCAAATCGCCTTTGGGTCCGAGGCAAACCAACCGCAAAATCCATGTTCACATCTTCCCACTTCCAAGTAGGAATTCCAATATCTTGGGCCATATCACTAGGCCTTTGGTGCTCTACCTTCACTTGTTGACAATTACGGTATTTGGCATAAACATAGCTATATCCTTTTTCATACCTTGCCACCAATACAGTTCCTTCAAATCCCAATACTTAGTAAATCCTAAATGAATACAATAATGAGAGTTATGGGCTTCACTCATGATCACCCTCCTATGATCACCCACATCTGGAATGCACAATTGATCTAGATACTGACACATGCCATCTACCCCTTGGGAGAAAACTTCCGTCTTCTTTTCGATAAACAATTTCTTCAACTCAACCAATGATGGATCTAGATCTTGTTTAGCCTTAACATCAACAACCATAGAAGATTCAGCCTCACTCTGAACATGAATACCACAATCACTAAAGTCGCCAACCTAATAACCAACATCAGCATAAGCCACACTTCCCATAGATAGCCTATTAAGGGCATCAACTACAATATTTGCCTTACTATGATGATATTGCATACTTATGTCATAGTCCTTAATGGGCTCAACCACCTCATTTGCCTCAAGTTAAGATTCCTTTGAGTCAACACATATTGAAAACTCTTGTGCTTGTTGAAAACATTAACATGCACCCCATGTAAATAGTATCTCCAAATCATCAAAGCAAACATCACCGCCACTAACTCAAAATCATTAGTTGGGTAATTATGTTCATGCACCTTCAATTCCCTTGATGCGTAGGCTATCACCTTACCATGTTGCATAAGTGCACAACCCAACCCAATTGGAGTAGCATCGCAGTACACGACAAACCCATGTAAGTCATCCGGTAGAGTAAAATAAGAGCCGATGTGAATTGAACCTTAAAAGTCTAGGACAATTCTTCATGGCCTCGGTCTTCTTTGGGTTGATCTTGATACCATACCGGACACCACATGACCAAGTAAAGCTACCTCACCGGACAAAAATTCACATTTGCTAAACTTAGCATACATTTTCTTTTGCTTCAGAGTTTAAATAACCAACCTCTAATGATCAATATGCTCTCGGTCAATTTGGGAGTAAATAAGGATATAATCGATGATGACAACTGTAAAAATATCAAGATAAGGTTTAAACACTCGATTCATAAGATGTATATACACAACCAAGGCATTAGCCACTCCAAACAACATCACCATAAATTCAAAATGCCCATACCTAGTCTAAAAAGCCATATTGGGAATGTCACACTCCCTAACCTTCAATATGATAACCAAAACGGAGGTCAATCTTTGAGAAATGGGTAGCCCCTTGATGTTATTAAACAAGTCATCAATCCTTGGTAACGAATACTTGTTCTTTATGGTTACTTTATTCAATTTCCTATAATCAATGCACATGTAAAGAGATCCATCTTTCTTTATAAATAACACTGGAGCACCCCATAGAGATATACATGGCATATGAAAGCATTTCTCCAAAACGTCCTTCAACTCAGCCAGTTCTATATGATACAAAGGAATATAGATAGGTTGAGTATCTTGGAGAAGATATATACCAAAGTCTACTTCCTTTTCAGGAGGAATATCGGGCTATTCTTCGGGAAACATATCTAGAAACTCCGTCACCATGGGGACTGATTTAAGAGCAGGTGACTCGAATTCCATATGTTTGACCCTCATAATATGATAGATATACCCATTCGAGATCATTTTTTGAGCTTTAAGGTAGGAAATAAACTGACTTTTAATAGTTGAGTCACTACCCTTCCATTCAAGAACAAGCTAATCAAAAATTGGTACTTCACTTTCTAGCTCTACAAAATATAGAGGCATATGAAGCATGCAACCAATCCATCCCAAGAATTACATCAAATCACAAATCTCATGTTCCACAAGTTCTCATAGGAATACCATATGCAAAACACAAATAGGACAACCTCGATAAACTTATGAGCAAGAATGGATTCAGCAATGCAAGTATAAACGAAAAAGGGATCCCTTAGAATTTTAGGGCTAAAAGCAAACTCAATAGCTAATAGAGGAGTTCCGAAAGATAAATTTCCACCTAGATCAAGCAAAGCATTAGCACAAAAATCAAAGACTTTTCACATACTAATCAGAACATGTGATGTCTCCTTCACTTTCTAACGAGCATGAAAAGCATAAAACCTGTTGTTTTTGGGGCATCACCTTATTGAGCCTTTTTCTATCACTGGGAACCTTGAGCCACTTGACCTTGAACACTCTAAGCAATCATAAGAATAATAGAAATCTTATGGTTCTGATCACCATACCCAAAGCATTAACCCAAATTCTTCTAATGAGTACCCGAGTGATTCTTCCCACAAGTAGTATATGCTGGAGGTGTTGGTCAACCTCCAACCTCTGCCTTAGGGGGAGCCATATTAGCAACCCGAGCATTAGAACCTTGGCCATGTTTGAAGGGACAATAACCACTACCATTGGAGTTAGAAATCCCTTCATCATAATCGGCCCTATTAGAACCATGCACCCTCTTTTCCTTTAGCTTTTCGCCCTTTATTTGTTCAACATATGTCATTATCCTGGAGATGTCCATATCCCCAATAAGCATAGTCGTACGACATTCCTTCACAACCAAATCAGAGATACTAGAAATGAACTTATATATTCTTGCACAGGGGTCAGCCACAAGCATAGGAGCATACATGGAGAGCTTATTGAACATGAAGAAATAGTCCCTCACACTCATACTACACTATTTGAGGTTGAATAACTCAGACATCTTGGCTTCCCTAAGTTCAAGCAGAAAAAAAGATCTAGAAATGCAAATGTGGACTCTCCCCAATTAGTAGCATTACCAGAAACTCCCTCTATTAACTAGTGAGTGTACTACACTAGAGCCAGATCTTTCAATCATTATGCAGTGAACTCAGCACTCTCCCAAGAAGTAACTCCCATAACAGTCAACACCTTAGTGATCTCATAATAAACTCTTGAGCATCCTCATCAGCCTTTGACCCATAGAACTCTGGAGGATTCATCCAGGTGAAATCTCTCACCCTAGAAGCCCGATGGATCCCAAGGAAGATTAGCCTGCCTATTCTGAGAAGTCACACTTGTGCAAGAAAAAGGCTATATGAAATTCACCATTAGAAATAGGTACTTCCAAAGGCCCTTTAAGAACATGGTCCTCAGAAGTTGGGGCCGGTCTCTGTAGGGAAGCTCTTCATGGAGAAATCATTGGTAATGTAGCAAGGACAGCATCAAGATAAGAAAACTATAACATACGGTCTAAAGCATGACATAATACATGAAGAAGTGAGACAATTCCTAAAATGCCATCACACTCTCCAGTCATACGCATAGTGCACTTCATAGCTACGAATAGGACTCTGTTTGATGTGGCACGTTGGATTCTAAGGATCATTTCAAAACCTAGTGCTCTGATACCAAGCTTTTCATAACCTAAGCCTAGGATCTAGAAGTCACATGACGAATGGAAACCTGAGAGTCCCCAAACAAGCCTCAAAGTATCCATATTCTCATCATCGGATTGGAAGCATAAAAAAATAGCGAACACATTATTCTAAGGGACAAAGAAATAGGACTCACTCTATGGAGTTGTTACAGGGAAAGAGAGTAACATGAATTCAATTAACACATAGCATATAAACACTAATGAGGGGGTAAGTATGACTCACTCTATGGAGCAATTCAAGACTTAGAATCTTTCATATCATTATATGTAAGCACATTATCAGACTCACATCCAATCAACATAACGATATCCAATAGATAGCCATATCCATAAATATAATCTCTGAATATAATATTTAGCATATAAATATAAAAGAGTTTATAAGATGTCCAACAATGTCTCTATTCATAAGATAGGACAGGGGCCAAGACATTTCCCGTGCTCACCCAAAAGTAAATAAAATAAATTAAAACATCATAGGTAGAGGAATAGTGGTTTGTCCTTGGAAGATAGGACTCACAAGAATAAGCAAATCTCAAAATCCAAGCTAAACATTGTAAGACGATGAAGGTAGTCCTCGGCCATAACATGGTTAGATCATACAAGAACAAGAATGCGCTAGTACATTTCAATGTACTAAGTATGCGGGTACGTAATGCATATGACTTAGCAAACCTACATTCAAATGTTAGATAATAGGATACATAATATAGACATGGGCATATATACAAGAAAAGTAGTACAACAATATTGCCATGAAATTCATGATGCATGAAATATAATAGTGCTCATATAAAGTGGGAATGTGATCTCAAGGAGCTATTACTTGAAATCTCGATGAAATCCACACATTGATAAAGAGGTGGTTTACTTGCAAAAGGTAAACCATACTTTACTTTAGAGAAGAAACCTTCCTTACAAGCACCCCCATTTCGGATATGATTTTCATATCATATCACATCATAACATTCTTCTCTATACAACCACCCTCATTTCAAAGAATTAACCTTCCTTATCTGAACCCCTATTTCGGATAGGATTTTCATAAACATATACCTATGGTTGGAATATAATTCAAGGTAAGGGAGAGGGCTCTTGGGGATAGCCCTAACACTTCCTATCCATTGGTGCTAAATTATCATCCCAAAAGAATACATATATGTATATATGATTTCAAAAGAGATGCAAGTCTTATCAAATCATTTTAATGCACACTTGGACGTCAAAGTCAAACATTCTTGATAATGATTTATACATGGGGGTCAAATGCAAAATAACATTTCATATCATACTTTTTATGCATAGGAATAGCCCATTCATAATATCACATGAGGTGTAAACACCCAAAATACTCAAAAAGCTAATATCATAGACATTTATGTGATCACATTCTTGTCATAACCATATGGGTGAGCGTAACCCACCAATTCATTTTTGTAAAACATATGAGGTCTTAACCCACTTTATAGTTTTTATAAAAACCAATAATCATGAATGCATATACCATAAATGATATATGGATAAAAATGGAGAATATAAATCCAATCTTGAATCAACCATTCAATATGAAATTCAAGTAAATCCATAAGTAACATTCACATCCAAATCATAATATTGATTATCCATGCTTAGTCTAAACTTTAATGGGACAATGCATATTGTAATATTCATAGTAATTATGTAAATCAACATAGTAGTGCTTAAATATACTTAAAATAAATAATAAAGTATAGCTCATACTTCAATTGAATTCAATAAACCATAATCTTCAAAACTCATATTTAAAGTAAGCAAAATTTCATGAAATTCAAGTGAAAAGAGTTTGGGTCTTCTTGGTTGAAAGGGACCAAGAATCAAACCCACAAACATATGCTAATAAAGAGATTCAAAAGAAATTGATGAAGAAAGAAGTTTTCCCTTGATTTTCAAGATTAGTCTTCACAAGAGCCTTTGAGAGAGTTTTTAAGGAGAGCTTAATGTAATTCTATGTGTAGGAATAATTTTGAATGAGAGAAATAAAGTATAGGTCATTTGAAAGTCTTTAGGTATCATAAAAAGTCAGAAAAAACTCCTAGGATAGACCATATTTTCCAAAATGCCATTACAGAAATGAGTCGGAAAATTGAAGTCCAGGTGTCAGGGAGGAGGTATACGGTACGTGAGGCACTACACGGACCATATACTTGCCCATTGATCAACATAGGCAACTTGCCCATGGTCCAACATAGAGATCTCATGCGTAGAAAAACTCAACATAGGCAACCACACGGAAGGGTTATATAGATCGTACCAAGCAGCAGGGTCCATGTACTCCTCCATACCACTTCACTTAGAAAATTTATCCACGACAATGTTCTTAGATGATGATCCAATACTGAGCAAATGGTCCGTGAAATAGGTCGTACCACTTGCCTTAGCCTCAAAATAATGGAGTCTGAATCCCAACGCTACCATACAATCCACAAGAGGGTCCATATGGCCTCACACGTATTGTGTACGGTCCAAGTGTGGAATCTCTTGGTCCCCAACTCCACATTAAGGCCCTTACACCCCACACAAGTATAATGGCCACTTCAAGGAGGCTCCACACAGTTCATAGAGTGCCACCGGACTGTTAAGGCTTCAATGAAGCGTCATCCGGGTCCAAAACTTTCTGAAACCAAATTCTTAAGATCTATTGAGGTTTTAAAAAGTATGGTACTTACAACCAACATTGGTCTTTCACAATATTTTTCTTTTTAGTTCATCGCTAAGGCATCTCTCACTTTTCTTGCACCAAGTACACATTTTCTCTCCTTTTCCATGTATCACTGATTTTCCCCTCATTTTTTTGTTCACCCTTACACAAGCCACCCTCAACTTAGGCTTTTGGCCTGAGTCGACGTGCACAATATCTAAGGTAAGAACCAAGGACACTTTTGGTAGCCATCCTCAACTTAGGCTTTTTGCATTTGTCAAGGTGCACAATGTTCAAGGAAGGACCAGGGACAATTTCAGGATTTTACATCTAATAAAGCTAGGTCACTTTGGTTTTTACAAAGAAAAGGTACATGTAAGGCTCAAACATTGGGATAAAGAGAATAACAACCTAAGATCATTTCCTAATCAACTAACCTACAGTCTAAGTCAGAGTAACAAGGCAAGCTCTGAACTGATACATAATACATCAATTTAGCAATGTCAGCTCAAAATCACATGGAATTGATTACACTATCAACATGGACTGTTAGATCATGTTTTTCATCTCAATTTTATCCTCACTTATCAGAACAAGAACTGTCAACAAGATTTAAATATGCATGGTTGCTATCCAGAATGCCTAACATAAACTTGGAGGGTATCATTTTTCATACAAAAACACACATATGCCATAGAAATTAGTACTATATGCTACCAGTACTACCTATACATCCTAAACATTATCGTTCAAGAAAAATCAGATATCCATTAGGAAAAAGAACACAGTCAAGAAAACCCCCTAGAATTAAAAATTTGGGATAGTTATAGGCCAAGGCTACACTGACTTCATTAAGGCCTAAAACTACCCATAACCCATAAGAGAAGAGGTACATTGCCCTCTAAGAAAACTAAAAATGCAAAATAAAGCACAGGAGTCAAAAAGAACATGTCTGGGCACTAGTCTCCACCATCGGTTGCCTCCCAAGTAGCATCTAATTTATAATCGCAACATTACTTGGACAACTTGGTTACTTAGACTTCTCCAAGTTCCAAAATATTCTTTTTAGATCATCTAGCTTTTTCAGGGATGAATAAATATTGAACACAACTTCTTCATCATTCAATCTAAACCAGAGTTGGTTAGCTTCCATATCCATTAATGCTCGACCTACGGGTAGGAAGGACCTTCCCAAGATGATTAGAACCTTGGAGACAACTTCATAATCTAGGATCATAAAGTCTATGGGGAATATGATTTTCTCAACTTTGACCAGTACGACATAGATTATCCCTACAGGCTTCTTCACCGAGTGGTCAGCCGTCAACAACTACATGTTCGTTGGGCAAGGGGCTCCTAGTTCTATCTTCTTGAACACAACAAGACGCATTAGATTTATGCTGGCACAGTTATCACATAATGCCCTTGTGAACTCTACATCTCCAATAGTACAAGGTATGATAAAAACACTGGGATATTCTCGCTTTTGCAGCAAGGACCTTGTGGCAATTGCATTACAATATTGAAGCTCTTGGGAGAGCTCTTGATACACTGTATACTTCTTTGTAACTTGGTCATTCATAAACTTAGCATACCCTATTATCTTCTTCAATGCTGCAATGAGAGGGATGTTGATGGAGAGTTGTTTCATCATGGAAAAAAGTGCTTGAACTTGCCCTCCTCCTCTTTCTTATTGATTTTTTGAGGGAAGGGGGGAGAAGGTCTAGGAATGGGTTTTAGCTTCTATGGAAGCTCCGAAGCATCACTCACCTTATCCTTGATACGATCAATTATGATATTTGCATCCTTGACCGCAACAGCCTCCTCTAGAACATTATCAATATCTACTGGCATGGGAGAATCAATGGTACTCTTGCCACCACGAGCAGTAACTTCCATGCAATGCCCCATATTCTTTGGGTTATGAACTATGTTGCTAAGTTGTGTACCTCTCTAATGATGGTTGAGTTGCATTAACAGTTAACCAAACTGTTGCTCAAGTTGTTTGATCGCAACAGAAAAGACTCAATTTTAGATTTTTGTTGAAGATATTAGACTCCATCACCCTCAAGGTCACATCTTATGTCTTAGCTTTCTTCAACAGGGGGTCAAAAATCTCTTTGATTCTGGAATTACTAGCTCCGGTGTAACGATTATATAGTCGCACATATGGACCATTTTGGTAGCCATCTCTAAGACCCTGATTTGCATCACTTTCTTTTCATTGTTTCCTATTATAATAAATTCCATGGTTGTCTCTAAAAGCATAATTTTTATTATAGTTTTGACCTTAGTTTCCTTGACCTTAGCGTCAATAGTCCTGATTTGACCCTTGGATGTTTGTCCAAAAACCCTATATCTGATGAGCAATGAAGCAAGTGTCCTCTTCATAGTATGGATCATCATACATGGGTTCATGCAAAGGCTGATGAACAACTGAAGGGATGAATGACCTCTTCATATATGGTCAATGACCGCTTTACTCTTCCGCTTGGACTGTAAATTTTGGTGTATCAAATTTTGGCATCGTTTCCGGTCAATACGGTGAAGTAATAGAGTACTAGTTTGTATTTTCAGTTTGTAATACTAGTTTCTAATTTTACTTTTGTTTCTTTTTTTTGTTTCTTGGAAGGGAGCCAGCGTTGCATGTCAAACACCCATAGCAACGGGGAAGCATTTGTTCCCTACAACCCCGAGCTTACTAAATCAATCAGCAGAATGAATTCTTATGAAGGTGATGATGAAAATGCTGTCAATGAGGTACCACCGACAGCACCACTTAGACAGATGCAACTGCCTGGTGTGAGACCCCAAGTGCCTCAGCCGCCCCATGTAGTGAATGATGATGATGAGGGTGTCAGGACACTAGGTCGATTGTACTTCCCCTACTGCCCGCAGGTATTAAGTTCACTATTACTAGCACTACACTGCAGATTCTAAAGTTGAAAGGGTTGTTCAGCAGAGCAGCAACTACAGATGCAAATCAGCACGTCCTCAACTTTCTGGCAACATGCCAATCGTCTGAGATTCCTAGGACCAGTTAGCAAAGAATTAGGTTGCAGTTATTCCCATTGTCATTTTTTGGTGCAGCAAGTAAGTGACTGAATAGCTTGAACATGATTCCATCCGCACTAAGGGATAGTTAAAGGAGGCATTCTTGGAGAGATTCTTTCCAGCATCAAAACAACTCAAAATCACCGATGATATTGGCTCTCATAAGCAACTGCCGATTGAAGCACTACATGAGACTTGGGAGAGATTTAGCCAGAAACTTAAGCAGTGGCCTGATCATCTCCTCATAGATGAGCATTTGCAGAAAGTCTTCTCTAAGTCCTGCAATTTTGTGAAAGAGCCTATCATTGATACCGTTTGTAGAGGGGACATACATGTCTAGGACTTTCCCAGATATCATGGTGATCTTAGATCAGGTAGCCAAGAACAACAGAGCATGGTACACTAGAGATGGAGACTGTTCAGGGCTTATCTTTGAGATGAATAAAGGAGCAATGATGAAACAAGGAGGAATGAGATTAAGACATGCTATATATGAAGACCTAACTGGACTTGCTGGCGAAGCGATTTTTAAGAGGTGCAGAAAAGGTCAAAGTTGTAGACACAATGCATAGGTACGATGATCAAGGCTACAACTTTGATGAAGAGGAAATCTTCTTAGGAAGCCATGGGGGTTACCGGCCATTCAACATCAGTAATCATTGTCAAAACTATGGTCATGATCAAAACTATCAAGGAAACTGGCAGAATAGAGACGGTTATAGGAACATGTGCATCAGAATGATAGTGGCAGAAAATCAAAGTTAGAAGAAATGATGGCAAATATACTAGACAAGGTTGAGTGCATAGAGGTAGGGATGTGAATATAAAAGGGGAGATATCCAATATTCGGCAGTTGGTAGACTCGTATTCAACCTCAATCAAGTAATTAGAGCAGCAGATGGGTCAATTGTCTGTAGCCATAAACTAGAGAAAAGTTGGGTCACTGCAGAGCGCACTATTCAAAACCCAAAGAATGACGGTCATTGCATGGTAGTATCCACAAAGAGCGATAAGGTACTCTTTGACCCTGTTATGCCTATTAATGCAGGTTTTGATGAAGCTAAAAGCAAGATACCTAACTCCATGGAGGAGCATGTTAATGACTTGAGTAAGGAAGTGGAAGTAACACAAGCAGTGCCTTAGGTCACCAAAGAGCCTGAGGTAATACCAACAGTGACCAAACCTTTGCAAGCCATTCTAAGCCACCACCACCATTCCCACAGAGGTTGTAGAAGAAGGTTGAAGATGGCAAGTTTCAGAACTTCTTATCTATGCTAAAAGAGATTTCAGTGAACACTCCTCTAGTGGAGGGACTTAAATCGATGTTAGGCTACGCCAAGTTCATGAAAGACTTAGTGTCTAAGAAGAGGATGACACGATTGAGTCAGCATATAATCTCCACCACTGTAGTGCTATTGCCAAAAGACCTCTGGTACAAAAGAAGGAAGATCTAAGAACTTTCACTATCCCGTGTACCATGGACCATTTGATTTTGCAAGAGCTCTTTGTTATTTGGGTGCCAATATCAACTTGATGTCGATAGCCATTTATAGGAAGGTGGGCTTAGGAGCCCTCACACCCACTATAATGAGGCTACTAATGGCAAATAGATAGGTAAAGAACCCGTGAGGATTATTTGTGATGTGCTAGTTTAGGTGGGTCGGTTCATTTTTCTGGCAGATTTTGTTATTTTGGACTGCTAGGTGGATTTTGAGGTTCCCATCATCCTTGGGAGACCATTTTTGGCCACTTGTAGGCTGTTGGTCGACGTGGAACAAGGAGAGCTGACTTTCAGACTCAACACGAAAGAGTTGAAGTTCAACTTGTGTGCTACAATGAAGAGACCTAAAGAGGTGGCGATGATGTCTATCCTCGATGTTTAAGATGATTGTGTGTCCGAGATCCCACTTGAGGAAACAATGAGTGTAGACACATTAGAAGTGGTGTTAATGAACTTTTGAGATGATGGTAGTAGCGGGTATGCAGACACTGTGAATGCGTTGCAAAGTAGGGGAACTAGGGCATTTGTCCCTAGAAAGTTGGACTTATACCTACAGAACAGGTCCACACCGCCAGCTAAATCATCCATTGCGGAGCCTCTAGCTGTGGAGCTCAAGGAACTGCCCCAACACCTTAGGTATGTATATCTTGGTACTGACAACACTCCTTTTATGATTGTAGCTACAGATCTTCATGAAAACCAGGTAGAGAAATTGTTGGGGGTCCTCCAAAAGTTCAAGCGAGCTATTAGTTGGACCATTGCGGATATCATAGGAATTCCTCTAGGGATATGCATGCACAAATTCAAATTGGAGGATAATTCTATGCAAAGTATTGTGCTCCAGCGCAGCTGAACTCACCTATGTAAAAGGTGGTATAAAAAGGAGATCAACAAGTGGATGGATGCTACGGTGATATACCACATTTTTTATAGAAAGTGGGATCAATCCAGTTTAGTGTGTCCCAAAGAAAGGGTTCATGACAATGGTTGCAAACAACAAGAATGAGTTGGTCCTATTGAGACCTATAACTGGATGGCTAATGTGCATGGACTACAGAAAGTTGAATAAATGGATCTTGAAGGACCACTTCCCCATGCCCTTCATGGACAAGATGTTAGACAAGTTCGCAGGTCATGGGTGATACTACTTCTTGGACGGGTACTTGGGCTATAACATATATCTATAGCCCCGGAGGATCAGCATAAGACTATCTTAACTTTCCCATGTGGGACTTCTGCTTTCATAAGGATGCCCTTCAGGCTATGCAACACCCCAACCACCATCCAGTGTTGTATGATGTCGATCTTTTCTGATATGGTTGAAGACACCCTCGAGGTAATTTATGGATGATTTCTCTATAGTAGGTGATTCTTTCGATACATGTTTGTTGAATCTTAGCAGGACTAAACAGCATTTGAGGAGGCTAATTTTGTGCTAAACTAGGAGAAGTGTCACTTCATGATTAGGGAGAGGATAATTCTTGTCCATAAGATTTCTAAAAAGGGCATAGAGGTGGATAAAGTGAAGATCGAGGTGATTGAGAAACAACAGGCTCCCATATCTGTGAAGCGGGTCCGAAGTTTCCTTGGGCATGTATGTTTTTATCATCGATTTATCAAAAACTTCTCTAAGATCGCATAGCCTTTATGAAAACTATTGGAGAAGGATGCAAAGTTCCACTTTCATGATAGCTGCAAGCATGCCTTTGAGACTCTGAAGCAAAAGCTAATTTCCACTCATGTGGTGGTTACACCTAACTGGACTTCCCCATTTGAGGTAATGTGTAGTGCAAATAGAATTGTTTTGGGTATTGTTCTTGGATAGAAATGCAACAAGTTTTTCCACCCCATATACTACTCTAGCAAGACACTTAATGATGCTCAAAAGAATTATATAGTGACTGAGCAGGACATGTTAGCTGTGGTATATACATTTGGCAAGTTCTGAGCATATTTATTGGGAACCAAATCAATAGTGCACACCAACCAAGCCACGTTGACATACCTCAAGGCAAAAAAGACGATAAGCCACGGTTGATTAGATATGTTCTCCTACTGCAAGAGTTTGACTTCCAGGTCCTAGACAAAAAAGGATCTGAGAACAAAGTAGCAGATAACTTGTCCAAATTGGAGGATGTGTCAAGACTGAAGGATTGGTTGAACATCACTGAGGTATTGGCAGCTTCTGTTGACCTCATTCTTTGGTTTACTGATTTTGCTAACTTTCTGGTGAGCGATATTATGTCAGAGGGCCTTAACCTAACCAAACAAAAAAGTTTCTGTCTAATGTGCATAGGTACTTCTGGGATGACCCGTACTTGTTCAGAACATGTGCTAATGCGGTAATCAGGTGGTGCATTGAAAAGGCAGAGATGTTGAGCATGATGGAGGCCTGCCTCTCATCCACTGTGGGAGGTAATCATGGTGGGGCTAGAATGGTGAAGAAGATTCTCCAATGTGGGTACTACTAGCCCATCATCTATAAAGATTCCCACGACATGGTGCATGGGTATGATCAGTACCAGCGTCGGGGTAACATCTCCAAGCGGTAAGAGCTTCCCATGACCCTTATGCGTGAGGTAGAGATTTTTGCCATCTGGAACATTGACTTTATGGGCCCATCTATGAGTTCTTATGGAATAAAGTACATCCTTTTATAGGTATACTACATCTCCAAATGGGTGGAAGCAGTGGCATTAACAAACAATGAGAGCAAGAATGTTGTCCAATTTCTGAGGCTGAACATTTTTTCTAGATTTAGGAGACCAGAACTATTATTAGTGATGGGGGTTCTCACTTCTATAATAAAGTTTTTCGTGCACTGCTAGCAAAATATGGAGTATGATAATACAAGGTTACCACACCTTATCACGTGCAAACTTGTGGATAGGTTGAAGTGTCTAACAGAGAGATCAAGGAAATCCTGACCAAGTTTGCAAATGCCACCTGGACGGATCGGGCGAGGAAGCTAGATGATGCACTGTGGGACCAACGGATGGCTTATAAAACACCCATTGGTATGTCCCCATATAAGTTGGTGTTTGGTAAAGCCTTTTATCTGCCCGTGGAGTTCGAGCAGAAGGCACTTTGGACTTTAAAGAGGCTCAACATGAATTGGAAGGAGGCTGCTA
This sequence comes from Solanum ossicruentum, assembly GCA_025774065.1. Taxonomy (NCBI): domain Eukaryota; kingdom Viridiplantae; phylum Streptophyta; class Magnoliopsida; order Solanales; family Solanaceae; genus Solanum; species Solanum ossicruentum. The sequence goes on from JAOTQR010085652.1 coordinate 41,971, forward strand.
ATTTGAGACTTGACAAACTGAATGAGTTGGATGAGTTTCGCCTTCAGACGTATGAGATCACAGGTTGTACAAACAGAGGATAAAGGTCCAGCATGACAAGCATATTGGCCAATGGAACTTTGGTTTTGGTGACGATGTACTACAGTACCACTCCAGGTGGAGACTCTTCCCAAGTAAGCTAAAGTCAAGGTGGTCTGGCCCGTACACGATTAGCCAAGTATTTCCCCATAGAGCAATTGAGCTATAAGAAAAAAATAGGGATCAATTCAAGGTAAACGACCATCAAGTGAAGCAGTATATGGGCGCAACAGAAGAGGCCTCAGAAATAGAGGTCTTACTCCTTGACGAAGTATGATTAGTTAAGACATTGTGTAGTGCCGGGACGTTAAATCAAGAGCTCCATGGGAGGCGACCCATGCATTGTAATAGCATTAAAATAATAATAATAATAATAATAATAATAATAATAATAATAATAATAATAATAATAATAATAATAATAAAATTTAAAACAAAAAAATATTTAATTAATGTCATGCATTTTTTTGTTTTTAATTCGTATTTACACGTAACTACAGGTGCCATTTTGGAGGACAGAAGTGCACGTGAGGAGTTAGACGTCACAACAGCTAAAAGTTGGCAAAGTGTAACCACACGGGTCGTTACATGACCCGTCCACAATCTCACGGCCCGTGTAGGTAGCCGTCAGGTAGGTTCGCGTGGTGTGAGACTTTGGAATCATGAAAACATTGCTAAGTGGGGTGACATGGCCGGTCCATATGGACCGTGCAACGTGTCACGATGTGTGTGATGAGCTGTCTATGTGAAAGGAAACACGAAAGGTCAGGTGCATGTTTATTTTGCTAAGGTTTACCATACAGACAAGTCTCAAGGCTCATGACATGGTTAATGACTTGTTTAGGTGACTATGACATGTAAGCTTGTTATGTGAGTGCCAGGTATGTATGTTTTTACACCAAGTAATAGGGAATGGATGGTCTGTACGGATCGTGACATGTGTCACGGGCCATCTGGCTATCTCGTGTGGTGCGTTTTGACCAGTCAACATAGTTAACCAAGGTTATTTTAAATAAGCCCACTTGTTACCCCACACTTCACTTTTCACTCCTCGTCTCTCTCTGCTACCATAACTATCTTGCTTTTTCTCACTATTTCACCTTCAAATCCCCAAATATTTTACATCTTCTTAGTGATGATTCATGAATCCTTTTATGATTTGTAGCTTAATCTAAGTGTGGGTCTCAAGTTCTTCAAGCAAGTCTTCTTCCCCATTGTTGCTCCTTAAAGTAAGAACCTAATTTCTCTTTCTTCTAATGTTGATTTTGGTTCTTGCATGTGTAGATCTTAGTCGAAGATTCATTCTTTCTTGATTCAAAGAACCATAATGTACCCTGTTGATGTTAGCCATGCATGTAGTGGTGAAAACCATCATTGTTGAGTTCTTAAGGCTTAACCCATAAAAAGTGAGGCTTTTTGTTGCTTGTTGTCACTACTTTTGGGGGAAATCGACTTGTATATGCTAATATGTTTAGTGATTCATGCTTGAGTGTGGTGAAATTTTATAAACTTGGGTGTGTATGCGTGATGCATTTGAAATTGGCCCAAGTGGGATTAGACGTCCATGTTCACAGACCATTGTCACTGATCACAGAACATTACATGCACCGTCAGCCACCGACGTGACCAAGTGACCCTTGACAGGCCCTTCCATGGACCGTGTCTCGTCACATGGGTCGTGTAGGACCCTATTTCACCTATGTTATTTTCATTAGGTTAATTTTTATTTTTAATTTGTATATGTTCTGAAGTGTGATGGCCCAATGATAGATCGAGTGATGCCATTCTTAAGGGTTATTGTCACTTTTATGGCATAGGGGAAGTTTGAGTACCTGATGTTATATGAACCTATTTGTGCAATAACTTATGTCAACATATATTCCTTTGTGGTACTTACAGGTACTATGGGTCCAAGACGCAGCTTAGTCAGATGCAGTGATAGGGACGAGCCTGTGTCATGCCTCCATGACTCCCCAACAGTACCATCTAGCAATCAGGCTGAGAGTGACTCAGGTGATGACTCCTCCAGTAGGTCTGAAGTTTGCTATAGAAGAAAATTCTCTTCCCACTCTCCTCGTGCTATGCAAGCCCATGCATCAAGCCATCATAGAGCCCCCCAGTCCGATGAGGAGGCCCTTTCCAAGAGTGTTTAGAAGCAGGAAGCTGCCTTAGAACAAGAGAATACTTCAAACCACGATGAGCAAAGGCAAACCTTGGAGGCTGAGGGTCATGATACTAAAGAGGGGGTGAATGAGGTCGAACTTCGGGACAGTGATGACGGGACCATCAATTTGCAGTCTCCGGGATGATAGACCACGGAACAGCCCTGGCACTTATTGCCTTTCTGAGGAGTCAATGGACAATCCCAGGCACTAAGGACATCTACACTAATGATCTTACAAAAGATTTCAAGGGGTTTAAATAACGTCCAGTCTTTCTGGAGGTTTGAGTAATCATTGACCAACTTGATAGAGTTCCAGACAATAGAGATACTTTATTCAAATTCGTTCATTCGATGGCCCAACCACTAGGGTACTATGACCCCTCCATTGGTGAAGAGTTCTATTGCAATTATGCCGCTAGAGTCCTGAACTTGTGGAGGGGACCCAATTGAGAAACGTGAAGAGCCAGGTCTCCCTTACTAGGTCCTCAAGGTCACCTGTAACGATACGTGGTACATGAGTGAATATATCAGAAACCACCATCAACCGGTTCCTATTTAGGCCAGAGTACCAAGCCCCTACTGATGCCCAGTTTATGGAGAGACACATGCAGATTATGGACGCAGTGCAGATGTCTGATTCATCATATAAGGTTGCACTATTGGGATAGATCGCAGAGCGAATAGCCATTCATGGGGCGGAGGCAACTTGGGTTACAAATCCCAAGTGTCCTATCGCCAAATCATTGTTGATATTTGCTGCAAAAGTTTGGTGGTCGGTGGTGAGGGTTACGCTGAGACCAAAAGGAAATGATAATACACTCCAACCTCCGGATGCTTCTCTTATAGCATGCCTGATATCCAGATTCGAAATAAATGTGGGCCAAATCATTGCTTTTGAGATGCGAGACTGCACTTCATCTGAGAGAGCTAGCATGCCCTTCCTATGTCCAGTTTGTTCCCTGTGCAAACAGGCTGGTGTTCCCACTACACATTTATTGGATAAAAGGATAGCCCCCAAAGGCGTAGCCAACATTGCCCTGATCAAGGATGTCCAAAACCCACTCATGAGGACCAGAACACATTTTATAGGGGGACGACCAACTTCCCATCTACACCTCCACAACAACTCAGGCATGACTTTTGAGCTGCCCGAGGGTAGTGGTGCAGCTCCTCTAGTGCAGCAAGGGTACGCATATGTGCCATATGAGTTTTTTGCTGGATTGGTGGCAGAAGAAATGAGCTATTGTTTATCAGATAGTAGATCCAAATCCCCCACGTCATCCAGTATCATTCACAACAAGTGGTTGACCAATGTGCAACACCTTAGGATCCAAATCTCTACCCTGCAGAGTCAAGTCAGCACATTGGAGGGATACTTCAAGAACATGTTCAGGAGTATAACTCGAGATGAAATGAAGGATTTGGTATAGACAATGAATTGTATAAAGGCCCAAATTGCTAAGTTGATTGTACAGTGCAAGGCTCCTTCACCGACCCCCCTCCCCTCAAGAGTCGTAGATGAACCTATTCAATGTATCCATGGTGCCTGCTCTGGATAAGATATAGGGTGTTCCACTAGCCCTATCTGAAGCACCTGCATAACCCACAGAGCAGCCTTACAGAAAGGACAAGGATAAATGTCGAGGTAAACAAAAGAGTCCTCCCGATGACTCACAGAGGGAAGAAGATCGGCACATGCACAAGGTCACCAGGGCCCAGCGCCAGGCCACTGCTGAACGGGCCAAATGAGAGTGGCTGGCTGCAGAGGTGGAAGGAGCAGGACCCTCCATTAGCACCTTGGAGTGGGAGCTACATATGCTGATGATGATACCTAGAGGGGTCCGGTCCCATAGACATTGCTGACACCTAGGGCTTCCCAATTATGTTCAATCCCCCTATTTGTTCATTTAAGTGTGTTATGGTGTAATGAGGACACTACACTATCTTTTTGGAGGGGGTGGGGCATACTGCCACTTGAGAGTTTTTCTTGCCATGTTTCTTTTCTCTCAAGTATATTGTCTAGTAGAACTGGCATGTTTAGGTCGTATTGTTTGTGAAAATATATGCTTCACAGAAGTCTAGGCTAGCCCTTGTGTGATCTTTGTGATGTTCCATATTAGCAATGATAACTATATATATGTATTTACATCTCATCTTGACTAACTTGCATGATTGTGGTAAGTATTGAATGTGTATGGTTGCTATTTTGATAAATGAAGTAGGCCTATGTGATTTAGTACCAACTAGTGTAAAAGATGTGCCGTGTGTGTGTGCACTGATTGCATAATTCCATTGACGCACTTGTGAGATAGATCTTACTTAGTTAGTTCCACTGAAATACTTGAATGTCTGGATTAGGAGGGGATTTTAAGCCGTTGATATTGAATAGTCACTTAGCCAAGAAAAATTGACCAACCAAATGAAATTGTCCCTTCGAACCAAAAGTTGAGCCTAAATGGACCTTTTCTTTGAAATCACCCAAATTCGCCTCCCCAATCTATCTATTGATCTCTGTTTTCACCCTGGTCTCTCCAAGGACATTGTGAACCTCCACCTAGGGCAAAAGCCTAAGTTAAGGGTGGCTTATGTTGGCCCTGGTCCCTTAGAAAGATATTGTGAACCTTGACCCAAGCCAAAGGCATAAGTTGTGGGTGGCTAGTGTACGAAGACTAGAAAAATGAGTGTGGAAAAGAATAATATGATAAATAGAGAACGAAATGGGTTGTGACCATGAGCTAAGCAATAAGCGAAGAACAAAAATAATAAAAATGAGTGAATGAGCACAGAAATCACTTCTTGTATTATGGAATCTGGAAAAATAGGGGCAAGAAAAGTTGGTGACCAATAAACAAATGGCTGAGTTGAAGCAAGTGTCTGGGAGAGGTCGATTAGTCACTTTAATCCTAAATATACCTCACCCAAGCCCGAACCTACGTTACAAGTCATTAAAGTACTAATGTGATCTTAAAAAGGCCATTCAAGAGTTAAGGTGGTGAAAATAAGGGCAAGTTCGTGATCGAGGCTTGTGTGTCGACTAGAAGTCATTTCTGAGAGTGAGTGACTACATTCCCGTCTCTATTTAAATGCTTATGCTGAGTGTTAGACTTTGTTGTCATGAGGGAACTATATTTTACATCAGTTGATTGCTAACTTAACTAAGGTCACTTTATTCTTGATCATATGTGGACTGACCATACTTGCATAATGTTTACCTTAATCTTTGTGGGTCTGTTTTGGGTGTGAGAACATTCTTGAACTTGTTAGCAGGGCATATGCATTGAAAAATTTTTGGACGATCCATAGTTTGAGTGAGAACTTGTGTTTATGCTTGTTTGGTTGAGTTGGTATTGCTTGAGGACAAGAAATAATTCTAAGTTGTGGGTGTTGATGAGTCATGGAAATACGACTTTTATAACTCTTTAAACAAATGATTTTTTCTTGTCTAATTTCTTCCCCCATATATTTTGTATATGATCTCCTAGAGATTACGTTGTGCACCTAATTGATCTAAGTACATCCAAGGTTGGTAGAATTTGCACCAGTTAGAGTTGAATATGAGTTTTGGATACAAGCGAACACTTTCACTCGATACAAGGTCTAATAGGCGAGGTACGAGGTGCTTAGCTATTCCTCGCGAATTGAGCCTATGGTTTTTGGTAGTACAGGGAAGAGGTGAAACCAGTTTCTGGGGGGCAACTATTGGAGTATTATTTTGATGTTTGTTTTTGTTGCTTTTCAGGGAAAAATTGTCAAGGCATGGAGAAACGGGCGAACTTATAAAAAAAGGCATGAAAAAGAGCAAGATGGAATTAAGTGTGGGCACACAGAGGCTACACGGTTCATGCATTGTGGAACAGTCCATGAGACCCATCGTGGCCTCACACCTGACTATGTGGTAGTGAGAAATGACAAAGGAAGGCCAGAAGGTATGACAAATGGACCGTTGAGATTGATACGGGTCGTACAACCAACCGTCAAAGTGACATGAAGGTATTACCGTTGAAAGTTGGAAGATCTTGGCCAAGTGGGATGAGACGACATGCATCATGAGTCCTTGAGAGTATAATGGACCATCCCAAGTCCCGTCTAAGTTATGTGTGAGGCGTATCATCGAAGAACAAGTAGAAAAAGTTGAAGTGGAGCCGGAGGCAGGGTTACACGGACCGTGAAACTAATCACGGTCCATGACATTGAGGCGTGTGAAAGACGTGAGCGAGAAAATTGACCAAGGCACACCAGAAGGCCCGTTTCATGGACCATTCAAAGTCATACGACACGTTCAACTGCATGTGGAGTAGCAATTCACACATGAAGCGGAGTTTGACCAGAAATGGTTTGTCCAACGTGTAACAGACCGTGAAGTGACCCATGTTAATGCCGATGGAATTTTCCTATTTTAATTAGGATTTGGTTTTCTTTATATATAAATGGTTATTTTATTTAGTTTTTAGTGAGTCTTGGACGGCTAGAGCTAGAAATATTGAAAAATATATTATTTTCTTGGAGATTTCACAAGATTTTGGGAATTTGCTTATCGAATTCAAGCTTGTAGCTTGTGGCTGCATCGATTCTTCAATAGTAAGTCTTCTATTATGAATTCCTCGTACCATTGCGAGTTTTATTTCTTGAATATGTTTGGTTAAGCCCACAACTCGAGTTGTTGGAACCATGACAAATCATTAAGATAGGCGAATATGGGGTATATCTCGGGATTGATTAGTGTATATATCGTAGTAATCTTTGTTTTCATTTCTTCCTTGATGAGTCAACGTGTTAGGATAAGCCTTTATTCTTTGCATGCCCGAAAGGGGTGTTTTGGTTAAGAAAAGAATTCTATGATGGGAATTTGAGGTTTTTAACTTAGTCTAAGTACTTGAGACCAAAAGGTGAGAGTATTCTGGGATAAAAGCCAAGGCTTAGTATGTAGATATTCTGAGACCTAAAGGTGATGAATGATATGCATTTAAGAGGTATAAGAGGTGAATCAGATGTTACATAACTTGTTAGATCTTATATACATAATCATGAAACAGTATACCACTAGATTCGACTATCGCATTAGATGTCATGGGGAACACAATCCTAGTCTCGCATATATTGATTGAAATCTAGTCATTCTTGCACTCATTTATTGCTTTCTTTAGTTAATTAGTTTGAAAACCAACCCCCCATATTTACTTTATGAAAATTTATTTCGGGAATAGATATTACATCTGAAAATGGTGCTAATAGATATATTCTCACGCATTCACTGTGGCATCAACCTCAACTTTGGTTGAGTTCTATATTTGATCAATGACCGCTTCACTCCTCCGTTTGGAGTGTAAATTTGGGCGTATCAGACTCTATGACAGGTTTTATGGGCCATAAAACATTTTACACCCTGTAGTTTGGCTTTCATGGATTGCTTTTTCAAAACTGGGGCTAACTTCAGTGATATCCCTCTATGGCCCTGTAAATTTCTAAACCTGTAGGGGGTTTCGTTTATGACTTTTTAGCAACTCCCCACTTTCTGATCTTCAAGGCACACAACCAAGTATGAGGCTCGTAAAGTCTTCTACAGCTCATTAACATATTCGTAGGCTCAACTTCAGAACATCATCCTTCACTAGAATTTGTTACAAAACCATCTTTATGCCCTATAAAAGTATATATGACCTATAAAAGGTCTCATGGAACATCTGCTACAGCAAATTCTTCACACTTAGCCCAAAAATGTGCCAACACTGTAATCCTACAAAACAAAAATAAAAACATATCAAATCTACTTACATCGCATTGAAAACACACAAAATTCCAAGTTTTGAGCATCAAAAGTACTGTATTTTGATAGTAGATCAACTTTTGATGTTATGGAGACGTCATAGGGATACGAATTTGCATGGATTCACAAAGCAGATAACACGTTGAAAATAAGGGGCAGGTAAGTATGCCTTACTCTACGGGGATAGCATGATACTTAGGACATTCAACATTTCCACATTTCATCATAAGCAAATCATCAACTTATCAATGTCAAAAAGATAGCCATAACCATAATCTTTAAATAACAAAACATAACATATAACTGTATAAGAGTTTACATATTGTCCAAAAATACCGCTAAGTCATAGAATAGGACAGGGGACAAGACATGTCCCAAGCTCATCCTCAAAGAAAATAAACATAAGTGGAAGCACATACTAGGTAGATGAATGATTGCTTATCCTTGGATGATATGACTTACCACAATAACTTTCATGAATCTAAACTAGTCACCGAAAGGTGGATGAATATGGTCTACGGTCCCTATATGATTTGATCGTGTAGGAAAAAGTTGTGTACTAGAACATTTGAATATAGAAAGTATGTAGGTATGTAATGCATATGAAATTAATAAACCTGCATTGATTGTAAGATGACAAGGGAACACGTACAGAAAAGTAGTATATAGGCTAAGAAGAGTGATATATTAATACACCATGAAATCTATGATGTATGCAATGCCTTAATACTTCAATATAGAGGGGATGAGACCTCTACAGACATATAACACCAAGTGAGATATTACATGGAATTCTGAAATCTTCCCCATATCAAATAAGTGGTAGTCTACTTGCCAAAGGTAAACCATACTTCTCCTTATGGGCCTCGCATTTCGGAGAAGTAACCTTCCATACGAGCCTCCCATTTTAGATAAGATTTTCATATCATATAAAATCAAAGTTGTAACTGTACCTTACGAACCTCCCATATTGATTGAGGTTACCATAATCAAATACCTATGGTAGCACATATTTATGGGAATTGGGTACTGGACCCTTTGAGATAGCCCCACACCCACAAGTTTGCTCAGTGCTAAGTCATCATCCCACAAGAATATATATCTGTATACATACTTTCAAAAGAGGCATAAGTACTTTCAAATCATTTCAATTGATACTTACGCTTAAAAGACAAATATTATTCAAAACCATTTATACTTGTGCTAAAAAGTCAAATCAGACTTCAAATCAAATCTTCATGCATAGGAAAAGCCCGATCACATATATCAAAGTGGTGTAAATACCCTGAGTTGCTCATAGAGCCATATCATACACATTTATGTGATCACATCCTTATCATAACTATATTCTCATCAAAATCATATTCATAAACATATGCAGGCTCAACCCACAGAACAATCTTCATCAAAACCAATGCTGATGTATGTATATGTCATAAATGATGTGAGAATAATATGGGTAATAGAGATTAAAAGTTAAATCAATAATAAAATATGAAATTCCAGTAAATTCATAAGTAAATCCATATTTCATATCATAACTTAGAATACCCATACTTAAATCAAACATAGAAGGGACAATGCATATTAAAATCTTTATAATATTCATGCAATTCAATATATTAGGGCTTAAATCACTTTTAATTCTACAACTAAACATAGTCCATATCTTAATTGAATCAAATAAATAATAATCTAAAAGAACCATTTTCAATGTATGTCCAATTTCATAAAATCAAGTGTAAAAGAGTTTGGGGTCTTCATGGTTGAAAGAGACCATGAATCAATCCCACATACCTTAGCTATCCAAGAAAAATAAGAAGAATTGATTGAAGAAGAAGACCCTTCCTTAAGATCCACGATAGTCTTCAATTGCTCACTTTAGAGATGTCTTTAGAAGAGAGTCTGAATAACTCTAAGTGTATGAATTGAATTTGAATGAGAATAGAAGAGTATAGGTCTTTTGAGAGTCTTAGGATAGGTTAGAAAGTCAGAAACAACCTTAATAATAGTCTAAATTACAAGAAAGTCATTAATTAAACGGATGTCAAAAAGTTATCAAGGGTCCTGTAAAGGGGCTTCACCGACCATATGATGTCACAGGATCATATAGCTATTAGTGTGGCTTCACATAGAAAAATTTTGCACTAACAAAGTTCCAAGGTAGTGATTCCATACTTAGAAAAGTTTTGGACCAATACCCATATGGGACATAATATGACCCGTGTAGTGGTCATATGTCCAGTGTAGGGTTCATGTGTAAAGTGCCTTGTCCATAATTTAGTTTTGAAGGCCAAAGATACTCTCACGAACCACTACACAACTAGTGAAGTGTCACACGAGCGGTGTGGGGTTCATGCGGTGAATGTCTTGGTCTTGAATTCCAACTTAAGGCAAACACTCTACATACAAGGATAGGGGCTACCTCAAGGCTCCTCCACACTGCCCATATTGAGTTGCACAACCCGTGATGGTGGCCATGTGGTGTCACCTTGATCAATACGATTCTGGAACCTAATTCCATGAACTATTAAGGCCTTACAAAGTTTGGGTCCTTACAAAAAATGGCCTAAACACTATCCTAGGTCAAAATGACCTAAACTCTATCCTATGCCAAAATTGGGGAAATTAAACTTCACAAAAAATGACCTTAATGGGAACAAGTCTGTATCGCAGACTAGGTTCACCATAGATCAGGCTTTTCTGAACATTCTATGTTTCAGTTGAGGGCAATTGGATAATAACCTAGCACCCATATAGATGGCAATCCTTTATTGTTCACCCATCACAACCCTAATTCTTTCAAAAACTTTCCCTAAATCTTCTCTAATCCTTGCCAAATCCATCATTTAGATTCAAGACTCTCAAGAACACTCTTTGATTTTAAAGAATTCAAGTTAAGCCCCAAGTCTTCTTCAAGTTTAATTCATAAAGTTTCAAGTTTGTGGTATGTGAGTTTTCATCCACGGGTTGTTCCACCCATGGAGTCCAACTCTCCCATTTTATAAAAATTCCATGATTTCAACATTTAATACTTTGTGGATACTTATTATGATGCACTATGAATGTGATTTAAATTTCATTCTACCAAGTATTGATTGGATTATGCATGAACATCCATTCAATGTTATCCTATGATTTGATTTATGGCTATTGAAGCTATGTATGATATGAAATATGTAAATAATGGATGATTATGGATTTTTAAGATGGATTTCATGACACCCAAACTAAGGGTTCTTATTATTATGTTGGTGGATTATTGAATTACTTTGTAATGATCATGTTTACTTCATCTATGTCCATTACTCTTGTATCCGCAATTTTTAAGTAAAATTGCATACACTCACCATATTTGACAAAATTACATGAGAAGAATTCTTATGTTGATGAAAACTATTGCATGTTTTGCAAGACAAGTATGATATGATAAATTATGGGCTCCTAAGTATGTACTGAACTCATGGAAAGTTCCAGAAATTAATAAACAAGAATATGAGCCCTTATTCTATGTCTCTACCCTCTTGTGAATGAATAATGTCTACATGAAGAGGTCAAGTGTGATAAGTGTTTTACCCTCATGTACAAGCTAATACACAGTTGAAGGGATCAAATTCATGAAAGGCCTACTTTTATTATGTTGACATGTTTTTGTTTCAAGTTATTCAAGTTATGATTACTGTTATGATTATGTCAAGTATTTTGTGAGATTAGACTTAACACCGAAAAAGGCTTATAGTGGGGGCTCGACTCAAGTGGTTGTTATATAAAGACTTGGTCTCTTAACTATGTGCCACCCTTTGTTCATGTTATTTCCCTAAATGGGCTTTTACCAGAGGATCCAACTAGGACAAGTTACCCAAAAAGGTTGGGTATAGTCTACCATGGTAAGTAGACCATTCTTTTTCTGGTGTGGAGGCAACATAGAAACTTGATATATTGGCTCACATGATTTTATAGGTCAGTTAAGGTGTCCTCCCACTTATGTATGATATATTATGCAGGTTTGACTATCTCTATGCATGTTTCACTTAACAATTGATCATACATGTTATATTGATCTTATATCTATTCATTATAACAATGCATAGTGTTGAATTATGACTTATGTTCCTTGTTCATTGCACCCCTCATTCTTAGTACATTAAAGGTACTAATACATACTTTTGCCTACATAATCTAACAATGTATGGATCGGAGCTCCTATTCATCCTCCTCCTCCATGTGGGTAGATAGATTGTTGAGGAATGCCTTTGGTGAGTCTTCCACTCCGAGGACAATATCCACTTCACTTTTATTCTTTATTAACTCTTGTTTACTTTTTTATATTTACTTTTGAGGGTGAGACTGGGAGATATCTTGTCCCCCGTTCCACTCATGGTAGAGGTTTTTGTTTTATATGGGTATGTATATTATGAGTTTGACTCCTAGTATGCTCGTGCAATTATGGAAGATTTCTCTTAGTCCTTATCCCTTTTGTATGTGTTGATTCATGTTGTTGATATGCTAATCGTCTTCACTATATCATCCCCATGTATTGATTCAAAAGTCCATGTTCCCCTAGAATTATTTTATTGATTTTTGACTATGCTTCCAAAACCAAGTATGTTCTACTTATGCTTAGAGGCGTGCTTGGGTTCCTTCGAGTTTCCATTCTCTATGTCACGTCTATACCCTAGTCATGGGTCGTGACATGAAGATTCGATTTATCAAATCAAAAAGATAACAGGAGCATTTTTCAACCCAAATGATATACCTAAGAACTCAAAATGTCCTTACCTTGTTCAAAAAGCCATCTTGTGAATAACATCCTCTCCTTCACCCTCAGTTGGTGATACCTAGATTGAAGATCAATTTTGGAGATGTAACTAGTATATTGGAATTGATACAATAGGTCATCAATCCTTGAAAGTGTATACTTTTTTTAGTTGTCACCTTATTTAGTAGCAGATAATCCACACACATTCGAAGTGAACCATCCTTCTTCCTTAAAAACAATATGGAAGTTGTCCATGAAGATACAAAAAGCCTTATAAACCCTTTATGAAGAAACTCCCTCAATTTCATATTCAATTCCTTCAATTTTAATGGGGATCTCTAATATGCAGGAGTAGAAATAGGTTAACTATCGAGTAAAATATCAATACCAAAGTCAATTTCCCTTTCAAGTGGAATACCCGGCAACTCATTGCGAAAGACATCGGGGAATTCATTAACTATAGAAATGAACATGAATAGGAATTTTAAACTCCACATCCATATGATGGAAAACATGGTATATAAATCCCTTAAAAATCATTTTCCTAGCTTTCTTATAGGTGATGAACTTACCATTAAACACTGAATTGGTTCCCCATCACTGAAGATTAGGCTCATTAGGAACTTGGAATTTGACCCTACGGATTCTACAACGAATAGAGACATAAGATGCATGCAACTTATCCATACCAAGAATAACATCAATATAAGGTTATGTCAATATTAACAACATCACATGGAAAAAATTTTATGCAATACCATAATGGGGAAATTTTAATAAATCTTCTTAGCCAAAACCGACTCACCAATCGAATTATTGACAGAATATGGCTCTTTCAAGATATAGAGAAGCACATCAAACTTTATGGCAAGCCAAGGAGCAACAAAAGACATATTCTCACTGAGATCAAGCATAGCATATGCATCAAAGTCAAATACCCGTAAGTACTTGTAACTACATCAGGTGACTCCTCAACTTCTTGCCTAGCATAATTGCATAGAGATGATTTCCACAATCTCCATCTCCTTTAATTTGGGCACCTTAAAGAATCTTCCCTTTTGACCAACTTGGCATTGAGTTTTCCCTTCTTTTCCCTTAGTAACAACATTAGGACACTCGAAAATCTCGTGCCCTATCTTCCCACTACCAAAGCAAGCATTTATACCTAACAAGCATTCACCTCCATGGTTCCTCCCACATTTAGGACACCTAGGGGGAATAGCACAATCCTTAGCAGCATCACCTTGTGCCTTAGGAGTATGCACCATAAAAACTTTGTTAGTACCCTTAGATGAACTTTGGCCTTGTTGAAAATGGCCACCACCAATCTTAGCATGAGAAAATCAACCATCAAACCTATCCGTTTAGACTCCCTCACCTTCAACCATTGCAGATTCTCACTCTCTATTTGTTCTGCATAGGTCAAAGTCTAGAAATATCCATATCCTTGAGAAACAATGTCATCTTTCACTCTATCTTAACCAAATCAGGCACACCCATAGTAAACTTTTTCATTCGGGCTCTAGGATCGGCTAAAAGAGAAGGAGCATGCTTAGAGAACTTTGTGAATTTTTGGGCATACTATTTCACACTCATAAAACCTTTTTTAAAATTTATAAATTCCAATACTTTTTCTTCCCTTAGATCAAGGCGGAAGAAATGCTCAAGAAAAATGGCATTCAAGGTCTCCCAACCAATAAACCATTCCTCATTACTCCTGTTGAATTTCCATTGTGAGAACCAAACTTGAGAAACTCCCTGAAGTTGGTGAGCCACCAACTATCTTTCTCATTGGAAGATACCCCATAATCTCAACCACCTTGTAGACTTCAACAATAGACTCTTATGGGTTCTCACTCACTTTTGAACCATAATACTTTAGGGTATTCATCCTAGTAAAATCCCTTACCCTAGAAGCTAGGGTAGGAGTCATTGTAGAAGCAATAGCTTGAGAAAACATAGTGATACTGACCCTAAATTCATCGTTAGTCAGTTGATCAACTTGAGGGTATGAGGAACTTGGGGAGCCGAAGGGGTTTTTTCTTCGTTAGCATCATCTGCCCTAGGTAAAGGAGCACATCTTGAAGCCACACTATGGAAATTTCAAAGGACAAGAATTAGAGTACTCTTGAAGGCAGGACGTAGATCATAATGAAGGGAGGACTTCATAAATATCCCACAGCCACCTATTCATAGATATGGCGTGCTTCACAGCTATGAATAAGACTCCACTTGATGCACCATGTTGGCTACCTAGGATGATTTCCAACATTGTTCTCTAATACCAAGTTTCTAATGATTTGAATCTAGGGCCTAGGTGTGACACAATGAAAGTGAAAGCGGAAAGCTCCTAATCCAAGCCTCTTTTTCATATCATAAGCATACATAAGGTAAACAAGCATTCATAAGATTAAGCAGGTGGAACATAAAGTCATAAGAGTCAACATTTCCATTAAAGGGAATTGCATCAACATAGTATCGAAAGCATACCTCTACATCATAACTCTTAGCGGGAACATAAACATAGCTTTACTAGCTCACCCTTAAGAATAGCCAACTACAAGTCCTAGACCAAGATCATAAGAATGAGATAGGGCTTGTCCCCGAATCATGGGAAATCACCAATCTTCAATAGCAAGTATCCAAAAGTTAGCCAAAAAAATAAGGTGTACAATCGAGTCCATCTGTAGATACTGATATCATGTAGTCAAAAGTATGTGTTAGTATATTGGAATATACTAAGCATGTAAGTATATTCAATGCATCAATAAACATTTTATATAATAGCAATATGCATAGACATTAGTAATACAACAATGACAAGTTATGTATGAGTAAAGCAACATTTAAAAATCATGTGTAAAAGCATCATAAAATATTTCTTAGTTATGTAGATATATATATATATGGGAATAACACCATAACTGACATTAATGCCATGCGAACTATTACATTGAATCCCAATGTTCCCTCTACATCAAGCAGAGAAGAGTGTACTTTGCCAAGGTAGACCTTATCCTTATCCTATAGGCTCTATCCTAGCATGGTAAGAACCCATTATTTAGCCCCACCCTTAAGGCTCTATCCTAGGAAAGTGAGTGTGAAATGCCACAAAATATGCTTTGAAAATGCCTATAATCATAATTTTCATATATCTCAAAATTCATGCGCGATATTAAAAATTCAACTTCATATTCTCGATCAGGGGCAAAATTGAATGGGAAATGGGGATAAATTGAATTTTAGAGGACCCTTAGGGAAAACTAATTTTTGATAATTTTCATAAAAATAGTGTGCATCCGCGACGAGGCCACGACATGGGCTAGGCATGGATTTGTGCTAAATTCTCCTCTACAATAGGTAAGCGTCGTGGACCAGGTGTAGACCAGTTTAACATTTTCCTTAGTTCTTCATTTCGGCGAAGGGCATTGGAGTCATAGCCCCATGCCCACTTGTGGGTGATGTAGAAGATTATCGAACTCATGATGAGGTCTCAGTAGAAATCTCTGATAGATAATTAAAGAGGTAGAGGAACAAGGATGTAGCTTCCATTATGGTCCTTCAAAGGAATCAACAACTTGAAAGTGCCACATGGGAAGCGAGGCAGACATACAAAAGCGATATCCATATCTATTCAACTCTACTTAAGCCTAAGGTACTAAATTAAGTCCCCCCCATATGATTTCAAGTCTTATATTTCGGTCGTTATGTCATTTGCATGAATTCATGTTTATGTTGGCAAAATTATGGTGATTTTGGATGTTCATGTTGAGACTTTTTGAAAATAATGTATAAGTGCATTTGTTGCATCTATGTTGGGGTAACATCTTCATGATGACTTTCCTTATGTACGTTTCTTTGACATTCAGAGATGAATGCTCCGAAGGGGGAGATATTGTGACATACTGTAACTCCATACTCTTATGTATCCATGTCTCAAGCCTCATTTAATTAGGTGGATAGTGTATTAGGGTCATGGGGAAACTTCTAGTACTTAGACGAGTTCAAGACTTCCCTATGAATTAAGTTTTGGGTGTTGGTTTATGCTAAAGTCAAAATTAAACAAGCATAACTTTCAGCACACAAAGAACTGGATGACCTACGACATGTGAAATGAAAGACCTTTGATTTAGTTTTCCAACTCACTTGGTTTCACCTTATTCCGAGTTCGGTGAAGGAGTTAGGACCATTTTTGTAAGACCCTCCCATACAATGATGTCACACGAGCACTTAGGCGGACAGTGAGGCTTTGTCCAAGCTACGTGGACTACTTTGGGCTAGAAATGACCATTTCTCATCTAAGGGTTAGTACATGGCCTGTGGCATGGGTCGTGTGGCTTGCCACTAACCGTGTGGCTTGCCATGGGGGTGTGTGAGGCAATGTTAGTGTCATAGGGAGTTTTCTTTACCAAGTGTAGTGCCACGACCATCTTCACAGGCTGTGGCAAGCTTCACGAGTCATAGTCCTTCTTTTGGGATCTTCTTGGCATCATTTTTCCCACCAAGTGTAACTCCACGGGCCACTACACGGGCCGTGTAGCACCATACAGCCTGTGGAGTCTCCCGTCAAGGTGATGATGATGTTGATTTTTCTGAAGTGTCTTTACTTCCAAATTTTCAACTAAGTATCATCTCACGTGAACTCCACACAACCCATGGAGTGCCACACGACCCGTGTAACCTCAACTGAGGTGGCACTTTATGAATTTTTCTCTCTATTTCATTAATGGCATTCTGTAAATTTTTTTATTCTAATGATCTTTCTGGACTTCTATTGCTATTGTAACCTCCCCAAAAGACCTAAACCCTATCTCAAATGATCAAGTCATCACTCCCAACATGAATACACTCCCAGATCCTCTAAAATGCCTCTACCAGAACCCCAATACTACTCCAAGGAAACTAAATATCATGTTTTGGATTCCAAGACCCCATTTCAAGCTTCAATTCTTTCTCAACTCAATTTCATGATATGTGGATTTCAACCATTGGGTCCTTTCACCCATGGTGTCCAACTTTTCTTTTTACATAAACTGTATGATTCTAGGTTGATCAACTTATGGGTCTTACTTATTATAAATTTTACTATGAACTATGTTGGGGTTTCATAAAAGTGTGATTGGTTAAGCATGATTTAAGCTATGAATCTATGATCTAATTTGAGAATTGATGAAGGGTTTCAATGTATATTGCATGAGGGTATTACCAAGTGTTTGTTGGTTGGCTTACCACAAGTTTTCTTGCATGATTTTACTCTTTAATTGCATAGTTTAGTACTAGCATTACATACCTGCCAAGTCTTTGATAAAATATCAGGTTAAGATTTTCTTGAGTTGTTGAAGGCCTAATGCATGATATATGAGTTAAGTGACTTTATGATGATGAAAGGAATGTATACGCGAGTTGTTATCATAAAAAGTATCTATAGTGTTGCATGTTGATCATACAAAAGATGAGGGGTATGTACCTCATTCACCTTGTCGGGTGGTTGCAATCCCATACAACAAAAGGTAAGGGTTATGTACCTCATACACCTAGTCAGGTTGTGGTAATCCCATACTACCAAAGATGAGGGGTATGTACATCATCCACCTTCCAAGAGGGTGGCAAGCCTTGGATTACAACAACTAAGTTGCTTGGTCTATGATAATGGACTCTTCCTACACATATATTATGTTCTATCTAAGCATGTTTTACTCAAGCATTGATCATGTATGTCACGTTGCTAATATACTATCTCTTGCCTATACATATGCATATTAACTTTGTTGTCTATGTCTTGTTGCATTGCATCCTACATACGTTGAACATTCAATGAACTAACGCCTACTCTTTACCTACATGATGTTACCATGTAAGAATCAGAGCTCCTCACTATCATCCTACTTGTGGCTAGTTTTGACATCTTGAAGATAGCTTGTGGTGAGTCCACAAGTTAGGGGATATTAGCCTTTCTCTCTCTTGCTTATATCATTTTCCTATGATGAACACTTATTACTAAAAGGATGAGCCCAGAAAGCTTATCTTGGTCCCCATCCAATCCATGTTAGAGGTGTTATTTGAAAAGTGATGTAATTACGTTGAGCTTTGACCTTTGATCATTTATGCTACTAAGATCTTCTCTTAGTCTTTATCCATAATCATATTCTCTTGATGTTGTTTTCTTTTCTACCATGACCAACAATGTGTGAATGATATTATAAGAGGCTTATTTTGGGGTCCCTTCGGATTCCCATTCGACGTGTCATGTCTAAGTTCTCTTCAAGCTCATCTCAAGAAAACCCAAGTATGAGGTATTTAGGTTTCATCCATGGGGTCCTTTCACCCATGGAGTCCAACTTTTCCTTTTTTATGAAAATTTCATGTTTTCAAGTTGAATTACATATGGGTAGCTTTTATTATGAATTATGGGCATGAATTATGTTGGAGTTTTATGAAATATTAATTGATTAGGCATGAACATCTATTTAAACCTTATACCGTGATTTGATTATATATATTGATACTGTGCATTTTTGAGCTGAAACTATGATATATTATGAGATTTGATGATGGATTTCAAGGTACCATACATAGGGGTTTTACTACATATTGGTAGGTTGATTTTCATTAAGATTTCTCATCTTATTTCACTCTTGAATTGCATAATTTTGAACTAGTATCATGAACCAATGAAGTGTTTGATAAAATGTCAAGTCAAGAATTCTTAAGTTATGGATGATCTATTTTATGATTTACAAGTCAATTGACTACACGATGATTAAGGGATTTCAATTATATATTAAATTCATGAAAGGTATCAATGATGCTACAAGTATCAAGTTAAGCCCTCTATTTTAAGATTTTTACCTCTTGTGAGCCATTCATATTTGAGCAAGGGTTCATGTATGATTATGATCTATACTCAGTTTTCATGTTATGCTCACCATTAGATGTCAAGCATGTTTAAAAGCTACTCATGTCATGTTTCTATGTTTCTTACAAGTTATTAAAATTATTATTATATCAAGTATTCAGTTGGATTAGACTTAGCACATATAGATTGGATTACGGCGTGGAATATCTTCAAGGGTCCATACTCATTTTCTAAAACTTTGTGCCAACATTGGATTATACTTTACCCTTACTATACTAGTGGATCCATATAGTGCACTTTATCATGAAATCCAGCTCGAGATGGGACGGTTTCCCGTTAGGGGGGTTACTTCTGAAGAATGGGACGAGCTCCCGTAAGGTGAAGTATGCTTAATCTTGGCAAGTAGACCACCTCTTTACCGATGAGGGGTAATAATCGAGATTCCAAAGTGTAACTTTCATGGTCTTACTTTTGTCAGTTAGGATCTCTTCTCACACATGTATTATGTGTTATGCAAGATGAATGATATACAAACATGTTTTTTCAAGCATTGATCAAGCATGCCATACCGAGATTACATTTAACTATTAGTTATTATTATGCATTTTGACTATATTGATTTATATATTGTTGCATTGCATCCTACATACTGAGTACATTCAAAAGTACTAATGCATACTTTATGCCAACATGATATTATCATGTAGGGACTGGAGCACCATTTGATCATCCTCCACATGGTTAGTATGATCCTTTGAAGCAAGCTTTGGTGAGTCCTCAAGTCGAGGACACAATTGAGATTGAAATCATCAGATTTGAATGAGAGAATTGATACAATCTTAGAGTGCTTTTAGTGTTGGTTTTGTGAGCTATATAGTTGAAAAATTGCGAAGCGTGGGTGATTTCACGTTTAAATGGGCATAGGGCTATTACTCCAATGCCCTTGGACAAAATAATAAAATTGAGGAAAATCATAAACTGGTCCGAGCCCCAACACGGAGGAAATATTTGTACTAGTCCCCGCTCCAGGCGCGTCATGGCTTGGGCCCGGACAGATACTGGAATTTCAAAAATTAGCAAAAATTATTTTTTCCTGTGGGTCTTCTAAAATTTAGGTTATACCCATTTACCACTCAATTTCCCCCCTAATCGAGAATATAGAGTCTAATTTTTGAAATCACGCATGGATTTTGAGATATATAGAAATTATGATTATGGAGCATTTGGAAGCACATGAGAGGTTTTTCAATAGATGTGTTGCTAAGTATGGTCGGAAACAATCCAATACTAATAGGGTGAGGTTCTTAATTTTCAAGAACGTCACTCTCTTCTTATCACTATTTTTCCATACATGACCTGGCCTAACAACTGGAGGGAACTAATTATCATGATAGAAGGTTGTGCTCAGGAAATATGGATTACTAGAGTCTCCTAGAAGCCTCCTCCTATTAGCATTTATAAATTCATCACTAATGGGAGTGCTTTGAGAAGCCCTGGCAAGATAGGAGAGGGGAGGGGGATCTTCAAAAATCACCAAGAGGACATACTCTTTGGTTTTATTGTCCCTCTTGGTATTGGCACAAACAACCAAGATGAAATACAAGCTGTTGCACATGGACTTTAGTGGTGTCATCACTTTTGCTATACTTATGTTATCTTGCAAGTTGACTTTGAATTTCTTACCAGATGGATCAACAATGATAGCAAACCCCCTTGAAGGCTGCAGCAGTACATCGGTGACCTACAAGACTTGATTTCTCAATTTGATAGTTTCCAATGCCAACATATCTTTAGAGAGGGTAATTGTACTACAGATCTCCTATCAAAATGGATCCATAAATTAATCAGTTCTCATAAATATTACATTTTTCAGCACTTACCTAAAACTATCATAAGTAATTACCTACCAGAAAGCTTGGGATGATAAACATCAGAAGAAGGAAACTGAAAAAAGTTAAGTATCCTCCTTGAGTTGCACCTATTTCTAATGTCGAAACCTCCTCTATAATGGGATATATATATCCTTTTCAATCAAGTTATTATCTTTTTGTAATACCTTTTCTAAATAAGACTAGTGTAGCCTTATTATATTTTGTAAAGGGAGAGTATCCTTTGTTTATGCTTTCCTAGACTTGATGTAATGAGAGGAGTCCTGCCATAGGTTTTAGTTTAGGTATTCGTATTTTTAGAATTGGGAATGTGTTGGCCAACCTTAGTAGGTTGGCCGACTTATGAACCTTCATAGGATAGAAGGTAAGGTTTTTGTCTACCTCCATTGTACTTTTGCTTTATTTTATTATTAGTGTTAAAGCCTAGGGGTGTTGTTCAACCCCTGAGCCACTTCAAGGGTTGTTAAAAAAAATATATACTTTTTCTTTAAAATCATATAAACCATGTAATTCTTCATAATTCATGCATAGATAGGTTTAATAACCACAGACTATTCATAATACATGCATGGGGAATCAAAGCATAAATGCCTATAGGAAATCATCATGAAGCTTTTATAGAAAGGACATTTTTGATTGAGCTTCATGGATGAAAATAATATATGAATGAAGCCCTATATACTTCAAGTAAAATCCTTAGGAATTGGAGTAGAAAACCTTGAAATCTTTAGCAATGCTTGGAACCGTAGCTTCAACAGAGTCCTTGTTCCTTATGTGCTGTCAAAACACAACACATTTGACGCTTAAACAAAGGATTTTATGTGTTCTCAATGCGATATTTATGGGCTTTTATGTGTTTTTATATTTAGTTTTGCAGGAATACAGGTTGGTCATGATTTGGGAAAAAATTGCAGAAGATTGCTAGTTTTTGATGATTTTGCGAGACCTTCTACCAATTGTAGAGAATTCTACGAGTCATAGAGGCAATTTTGTGACAAATTCTAGTGAGGGATAAATTCTAAAGATCAGCCCAACGAGACATGCATACGACTCGTAGAGCATTCTACTAGTTGTATTGATATATTTCACAAAGATTCCCACCGAGGGACAATTTGATACAGTTGAAGCCTACGAACATGCAGTATGAGTCATGGATTAATTTGCGAGTCATAAAGTGGTGTTGTAGAAGAGAATTTCAATATCACAAGAACTGATTATAAGACAACGACTGCAAGTTGCAGAAGACACTATAAGTCGTAAAGACCTTTGTGGAGTTTGCCAACCATTTTTTCTATTTTATTTAGGACATAATTTTAATTATTATAGATAATAATTTTATGTTATTTTCGTAAGGGAGGACATCATTATTCAGTACTTTTAGGATTTTTACTTGGAAAACTCAATACTTGAGAAAGAAGATTGTGAGAAAACACTTTGGGTAAATTTGATCTTGAAGCTTGTGATTCTCATTCTTCTTGCATTTGCTTAATATCAATCCAATTGTGTAAGTGTTTAATTATATTTTCTCAATCCATAATTTCTTCATCTACCCATAGCATGAGTAGCTAAATCTACAACTAGGGTTGTGGGAACCATGAAGAACTAAGTAAACCCGGGTAATTTATAATTCTTCGAATGGGTATATGCATGTATTAATCAATTCTCTTTGTTTTGCATGTTTTCTGGTGGTGACCAACATTAGAACACTCCTAGTCTTACTAACTAAACCAAGATAGTATCGAACAGGAAAAGAGATTGATTAACAGGATTCAGTTGATGTGTTCTCATCTAATCAACCGAACTAGGCCAAGGGGAGGTTGTACTGAGACTTATAGGTATGGTTAGTATTGCATACTATGAAGATAGGCCAAGTTGTATAGTGAAAATAGCCTCTCACCTTTGACCAAAGGGCTTGGTGAACTTAAATTACCATTCAACATGTTGTATACTTGACAAGAATTGTGTAATCGATGATACTAAGTTGGAGAATCATGGGGAACACAATATCCTAGTTTCTCTCTATTATTGATTAGCTCTCGAAATAGTTAGTTTAGTTTACCCTCTTATTGATTATTGCAAACCCCCCTTCGGGGAATTGAGTAGGTTAACTACTTGATTTGCCTATTGGTGAATTTATCTCAGGTCTATGTATTCCCTATGGGTTCGACATTAACCTGGGTAGATTTTATATCTTGAAAATGACCATTTTATCTTCTAAAAAGGATGTGTAACTTGGGCGACATCAATATTTTGGCCATGTCACCAGGAAATATGGCTAGATTTAGGTTGATCCATTAATTAATTTGAGTGTTAATCCTTAGTTTCCTTTGTTTTACTTTTGTTTTTGTTTTTCTTTTCATTGCTACTTATACGAGTAGTGTATGCCCAACACTCAGAGTTATGGAAATCCCTTAACTCCATTTGATCAAAAGATCCACTGAATTACTGAAAGAATGGCCCAAGAAATGCCAAAAATGCGGCCAATGCAACTTTGAATTGGGGTAATAATGATGATGATAGAAATGATAATGCAGTTACTTCGAAGGACATTTCATGGCCTCGAGAGTTCAATGCTAATGCTTACTAGTGGAATCAGTACAGGTTGAACCCCATGAGTATGGATGTGAATAGAGCTATAGTGGTGCCACTACTATTGGCAGACACATAGTTCACAGTCTCTATAGGGTTACTTCAGATGCCATAGAACCATGGGTTATTTGTGGGCCTACCATCAGAGAATCCACATAGCCACTTGCACAATATGGCATTTGTTTGTAAGTGTGTGATGGCGACACATAATCTATCTATGGATGTTTTGGGATTTTATGTCTTCCTATTGACTCTCACGGGCATGGCTGCATTATTGCTATCTGAGCTCCCACAGAGTTCAATCACTAGCTAGGAAGATTTGTAGAAGGCCTTTTTGGAGAGGTACTTTCTTAGATCAAAGAAGCTCAAGTTGAAGGACTAGATCAATAACTTTGACCAACTTTCTGGTGATTCAATAAGCATTACTTGGGAGAGGTTTACGAAATGTTTGATGAGCATCCTACCACAAGATAGTTGATGATGCCTTGGTGGAGTTCTTCTACAGTGCCTTTGATTAGAACAGTCAGCCTTGTGCTAACACTATCATGTTTCTAGATCAACCATTTGCAAGGATTGTTGAGTGTATAGAGCAAGTGGTCAAGACTAATCTTGCATGGAGAAAGTGGGATAGAGCTTCCGTGAAGAGTTCATGTCCTATCAGTGCGGGTTTAGAGCAAGCCAAAATTAACGTGGAGATTATGCAACAACTTGCTCAGCTTCACACAAGCATGGATGTGGTGAACAAGCAGAACCAAGAGAGAGTGAATACAGTAGTTTGCTAACCTACACATGCAGCTATTTATGAGGAGCCATACTATGAGGAGGACACATGTTTTGTGAATGATCTGACAGGGGGTTTTCGGACCAACGCGCAAGTGTCCAATTAGGACTATTGGCATCAAGGTCAAGGAAACCAAGGTTAGAACTATGGTAGAGATGGAGTTTTCAGAGATAATCAGGGTGGTTACTATGATAGATACAGGGTTTTAGATACTGACTGGGGTCACAAAGAAGGCCTCAAAAATTGTCCTTATATACCACCGCACAGCCGTGATATTGGAACAGGTAATTTGAGAATTGAAGACATGTTTGATTACTTGTTGAAGAAGGCTGAGACACAAGATAAAACTATAAGGGGCATGAAATCAGATATTTCAAGCATAAATCAAAAAATAGAGTCTCATTTTATGGCTATAAACAGCTTGAGCAACAGTATGGTCAATTTTTAACTCAGTTGAATCAGTGTTAGACGGGTAAATTGCTTAGCAACATAGTGCAAATCCTAAGAATGACGGGCAATGTATGACGGTTACTACTAGGGGTGCCAAGAGCACTATTGATCCTCCTATGCCAGTTTATCAGGAAGATGTTAATGAGGAGATGGTTGAAACAAAAAATGCAAATGAAGGAGATAATCGTGGCAAGGATGGGATGAGTGAAGCAGCTAAAGTGCCAAAGAAGTTTAAGCCTGGCCCTAGGCCTCCTCCTCCTTTCCCTTAAAGAATTAAAAGAGGGAGGAGAAAGGTAAGGTCAAGCTCTTTTTGTCCATTCTTAAACAGCTACATATCAACATCCCTCTCAATGAGGCTTTAGAGAAAATACTGGGCTATGCCAAGTATATGAAAGACTTGGTTCCTTATAAGTGCACTGTCAGTCAGAAGCTTTCTCAAGAGCATCAACATTCGTTGTTATCACTATGAAGTCTTTAGCTCAGAAGAATGAAGATCCAGGTGCTTTTACTATACCTTCGCAAGGGTATTTTGTGATTTAGGAGCCAGTATCAATCTGATGCCCTTTGCAGTCTACAAGAAACATGGATTTGGAACCCTTACTCTTACTAGCATGTAGTTGTTAATGGCCGATCGAACGGTGAAGAAGTCTATAGGGATACTTTATGATGTGGTTGTTAAAGCTGAGAAATTCATATTCCCTACAGACTTTGTGATCCTTGATTGTGTAGTTGATTTTGAAGTTCCTATTATCTAAGGAAGGCCCTTCTTAGCTACTGGTTGCAGCTTGGTGGAAATCGAGAAAGGCCAACTCAAGTTCAGATTTTGAGAGTGGTTTCTGTTATCGAGACTCTTGACAATGTTGAGCCTGAAGTACTACTTAAGGTAAGATTAGGTGTTGACACTTTGGAGGCAGTGTTGATAAATTTCCATGGTGATGGTATTCTAGACTACGAGGAGATAGTAAATGCTCTAGGGGTGTCTTATGTTTCTAGGAGCTAAATTAAACTAGAGCTAGATTTGTAGAATCTGAAGTCTCCACTCACCAAGCCTTCCATAGAAGACCCACTGGTGTTAGAATTGAAGGGCCATCCAGTACATCTGAAATATGCATTTCTGGGAGCCAAAAACACCTTACTGGTCATAATAGTCGCAGATTTGAATGATGAGCAAGAAGATGCTCCTATAATGATGCTCAAACAATTTAAAAAGGCCATCGAATCAATGATTGCAGATATTATTGGTATCCCCTAGGTTACATACACAAAAAATTCAATTAGTCAAGGACTACAAGCTGAGCATTGAACATCAAATGTGACTAAACCCTCCTATGTAAGAAGTTTCATGCAAATAGATCATTAAATAGCTGGATGTAGGAGTAATATATCCGATCGCAGATAGTGAATGAGTGAGCTCGATGTAGTGCATACCAAAGAAAGGGGGCATCATAGTAGTGCCCAATGCAAACAATAAGTTGATCCCAATACGGCAAGTCATAGGATAAAGGGTAAGCATGGATTACAGAAAGCTCAATACCTCGACAGAAAAGGATCATTTTCCTATGTTATTCATGGATCAGATGCTAGACTGGCGAGCAAAAAAGGGGCAGTACTATTTTCTCGATTGGTATTCAAGCTATAATTAGATCATCATTACTCCAGAGGATCAAGAGAAGACCACATTTGCATGCCCCTATGGCACCTTTACATTCAAGAGGATGTCATTTGGGTTATGTAATGCCCCAACAACATTTCAGAGATACATGATGTCCATTTTCTCAGACATGGTGGAGAATACTGTTGAAGTCTTCATGGATGATTTTAGTGTGGTTGGAACTCATTTGAAGAGTTTTTGATGCACCTACATGATGTGTTGCAAAGAGGCGTAGAAAGTCATCTAGTACTAAATTGGGAAAACTGTCACTTCATGGTGAAAGAGGGTATTAGGTTGGGCTATAGGATGTCTGACAAAGGTACTAAGGTCTACAGAGATAAAGTGGAGGTGATTGAGAAGCTCCCACCACCAATCATAGTAAAGGGTGTGAGGAGTTTCTTGGGACATGTAAAATTCGATCAGAGGTTCATGAAAGACTTCTAAAAAATTTCACACCCATTGTCTAAATTATTGGAGAAAGATTCTAAGTTTGCATTTGATGATGCATGTATAAAAGCCTTTGAAGAGTTAAATAAGAGATTCATTTCATTGTCAATTATTGTAGCTCCAGACTGGTCCAAGCCCTTAGAGATCATGTGTGATGCAAGTGGGGTCACTCTAGGTGTGGTATTGGGATAGAGTAAGAATAAGATATTACACCTTATATATTATGTCAGCAAAGCCCTAAATACAACTCAAAAGAACTACCCCATCACAGAACAAGAGTTACTTTCCTTGGTATTTGCATTTGAAAAGTTTAGGTCATATCTGTTGGGGCCAATGTAATGGTGCATACTGAGCACTCAACACTTAAATATTTGATGATTAAGAAGGATTCAAACCTAGGTTGATGAGATAAGTACTTCTTTTGCAAGAGTTTTAACTTTGATGTCTTTACAGGAAAAGGAACAAAAAATCATGTTGCAGATCACCTCTCCAGATTGGAAGATGGAGCAATGATGAAATTTGATAACAGATTGGAGATAAATAATTCTTTCCCTAATGAAAGAGTTTTGGCTGCATGTTATGATCTGATATGTTGGTTTGCAGATTATGCAGACTACTTGAGGCATCACATCGTGCCGCTCGACCTAAACACACATTAGCATCAAAAGTTTGTGTTTGATGTTACGAAGTTATTTTGGGATGACCCATACTTGTTCTGGGTATATGCTAATGGGATTATTCGTCATTGTATTCCTGAGGGTAAGATGATGAGAATACTTAAGGAGTGCCACTTGTCATTGGTGGGTGGACATCAGTGGGATTCGAGTAGCCCACAAGATCATAGAATGTGGGTAATACTGGCCCACTACCCACCAAGATGCCCACGACTATGCTAGAGCTTGTGATAGGTGCCAAAGAGAAGATGGGGTTTCCCGAAAGCATGAGCTCCCTCTAAACCCCATTATGCTGATTGAGTTATTTGATGTATGGGGGATAGATTTGATGGGACCATTTGTTAGTTTACATGGAAACACATACATCTTAGTTGTTATGGATTATGTATCAAAATGGGTGGAGGTCGTGGCTCTACTTAACTATGAGGGTTAAAATGTCACAACATTTCTGAAAAAGAAAATTTTCTCAAGCTTAGGCACCCCTCGGGCAATCATTAGTGATGGAGGTTCTCACTTCTATAATAGGCTTTTTAAAGCTCTTCTAGAGAAGTATGGAGTGAAACATAGAGTGGTAATGTGTTATCATCCTCAGTCGAGTGGGCAGTTGGAGGTGTCCAATAAGGAAATGAAATAGATTCTATCTAAAACTATGAATGAAAATTGGACAGATTGGTCATGGAAGCTGGATGATGAATTATGGGCATATCGAATAGTATGCAAGACCCCTATAGGCATGTCTTGTTGCCAACTTGTCTGTGGGAAAGCATGTCACTTGCCAGTGGAGCTTAAGCATAAAGCAATGTGGCATTGAAGAAGTTGAATCTTGATTGGAATGATATAACAAACTCTAGGTTGAGCTAACTTAATGAGCTTGATGAATTTCGATTGAAAGCATTTGAGAGTTTTGCTTTATATAAACAGAGAATGAAAATACAACATGACCGGCACAAATTCCCACCAGGGGACTTGGTGATGCTCTACAATTCTAGACTAAAGTTGTTCCCTGGAAAGCTTAAATCCATATGGTTGGGACCCTTCCAAATAGCACACATCTTTGATCATGGGGCCATTGAACTGGAGAGACAAAATGGAGGAACTTTCAAAGTAAATGGCCAAAGAGTAAAGCCATACCTTAGAAATATGGAAGAGTTAAAGATGGTGGAGGAATGGGATATTGAGGAAGTCTCAGTACTCAAGCTATATATGTCGTGTCGCGATAATAAATCAGGCACTGCTTGGGAGGCAACCCAAAGTGGACAGATGCTTAGGTGCCCAGGTATGTTTTTGACCCTTTTGATGTGTTTATTTTGCTTGATTTCGTGCACTAGGGACTATGCACAACTTTTTCGATGGGGTGTTGATAGTTATGGGCCTCAGTGAAGTCTGAATAGCTTATGGTGCATAACTACCCCAGTTTTTTAATCTCGAGATTTTATTGCTAGTGTTGATTTTCCTCGTGGATATTTTATTTCTATTGAATCGGCACGTTTAGGATGTTTAGATAATATGTGTAGCATATAGTACCAATACTTATGGTACATGCCATTGTTTTTTATGTTTTGTTTTGAAAAATGGTACCTACCAAAAATTTTTGATTAGTAGTAAGATAATAACCATGCATATTTAGGTGTATGACAATACATGTTTTGATAAGTGAGGATAAAGTGAGATAGAAAACATGATTTCTGAGTCTTTTTTTGATAATGTATGCATTGCCATGTGAGTGTGAGCTTATTTTGCTAGATTCATGTATTTTTTGCTAATTCATAACTTGCTCCATTACTCCAAGTTTGATTGTAGATTAAATGGATTAGGAAAGGATCTTTGGTCTTTGATCTGAAATACTCCACTTTAGCCTAAAAATAAACAACAAAATGATGATATATCCATTGTTCAAAATATTTGAGCCTTACAAGTATCAATTCTTTCTAAACACCTAATTAACCTAGCCTTATCTAGTGAAAAATCCTGAATTTGGCCCTGGTTTGTCCTTGAATATTGTACACCTTAAATGAGGCGAAAAGCCTAAGTTCAGGGTGTCTACCAAAACTGGCCTTGGTTCGGAGGTTAGATACTGTGTACCTCAACACAGGCTAAAATCCTAAGTTGAAGGCAGCTGGTGTAAGGGTAAAAGCACAAAAATAAGGGGGGAGTTAGGAATGGAGAGGAAAAGAAGAAAAATCATGTTCTGGGTGCAAGAAAAATAAAAGATTCCTTAGATTGAGATAAAAAGCATAAAGAAGCATAAAACAAGGGGAAAAGATGAAAAATGAGAAGAAAGCACCCGAAAAAGCTTGAATAAGGAAAAAGTGAGAATAAAGTGAAAATGACAGAGTTGGTAGGGCAAGAGTATAGAAAAATGCAGTTTCAAGGAGAGTCATTAGTCACTATTTTACTAAAATATCATACCAAATTCCCCTGAGCCTACGTTACAATCCTAGAACATCCTAAAGTGATCCTAATCCAGTTTGTTGAAGGTCTGAGTCATGAGTGTAGGGGCAAGCCTATGGTATTAGTCATTGTGCATGAATATCTTTTGTGAGAAAGAGTGCTCTTGCATAGTCCCAAGGTTAAACATGAAATCATCATTGAGTGTCAAATATGGGACTTTTTTCTGTGAGGGCACTTGCATTACATTGTTTTCATTTAACTTGTTCAGTGATTGTGGACTGTTGATAGCTCCTTACTTGTCATAGTTTTGTTATCACATGTGCCATTTTGCATTGGTTTGCTAAATAACAATCTGATCTTGTTTTAAAAAGCTTGTGTGGGTATCTAAGTTTAGGATGTATATGATATATACCATTGAGTTTAGTTCTGTGTGTTACTGTATTGCCAATATAGATTGAGTTGTTGCTTGAGGACAAGCAACATTTCTAAGTTTAGGGTGTTGATGTGCTGTCAAAATACAACACATTTGATGCTTAAAACTTGGGATTTTGTATGTTCTCAATGCGATATTCATGGGTTTTATATGTCTTGGCCATGATTTGGGGAAAATTGCAGAAGCTTGCTAGTTTGTGATGATTTATGACACCTTCTATAGATCCTAGGGAATTCTACAAGTCATATAGGAAATTGCATGACACATTCCAGTGAGGGATGAATTCTAAAGATCATCTTAATGAGAAATGCACATGACTCAGAGCATTCTACGAGTCGTATTGATGGGTTTCATGAAGATTTCCAATGAGGGACAATTTTATGCAGTTGAAGCCTATGGACATGCAGTAAGAGTCATGGATCAGTTTACGAATCATAAAGTGGTTTCGTAGAACAATAGTCCAAAATCCTAGGAGCTGATTATGAGAACCCAACTACGAGTCGTAGAAGACACTACGAGTCGTAATGACCTTTCATGGAGTTTGCCGACCAGTTTTTCTATTTTACTTAGGACTTAATTCTAATTACTATAAATAGTAGTTTTAGGTTATTTTCCCAACGGAGTACATCGTTATTCAATACTTTTAGGGTTTTTACTTGGAGAACTAAATACAGAGAGAGAAGATGGTGAGAAAACACTTGTGGGTAAATTTGATCTTGAAGCTTGTGATTCCCATTTTTCTTGGATTTGCTTAATTTCAATTCAATTTGGTAAGTGTTTAATTATGTTTTCTCAAGCCATAATTTCTTCATCTACCCATAGCATGAGTAGCTAAATCCATAAATAGGGTTTTCTGAACGATGAAGAACTAACTAACCCCAGGTAATTTATAATTCTTGAAATGGGTATATGCATGTATTAATCAATTCTCTCTGTTTTGCATGTTTTATAATGGTGGCCAATATTACAACCCACCTAGTATTACTGACTGGACCAAAGTAGTAATTAATAGGAAAAGAGACTGATTAATAGGATTCGATTGATGTCTCATCTAATAAACCGAAATGGGCCAAGGGGAGGTTGTACTGGGACTTATAGGTATTGAACACTATGGAGATGGTCCAAGTCGCATAGTAAAATTTACCTCTTACCTTTGACCAAAGGACTTGGTGAACTTAAGTTACCGTCCTGCATGCTTTTTTCACAAGAATTGGGTTACCCAGTGATACTAAGTTGGGGAATCATGGGGAACACAATACCCCAGTTGCTCTTTATTATTGATTGTCTCTTGTGATTGTTTGTTCAGTTTACTTTCTTACTGATTATTGTAAAAACCCCTTTGCAAAATTAGTAGGTTAACTACTTGAATTGCTTATTGGTGAATCTATCTCAGCTCTACGTACTCCCAGTGGGTTCGACCCTAACCTTGTTTAGATTTTATATCTTGTAAATGACTATTTTATCCTCTAAAAAAGAGGTGTAACTTGGATGACATTAGTTCCAGAGAAAGAAATATTTGAGAATCCTTGGGAGAATTATGAGGATGAACGAATTAGAATGAGTTAGGAGTAGAATTTATATGGTTGGAGTAGGTTAAGTTGGTTAGGAGGGTAAAACAACATCATTTGGGACTTAAATGAACTAGAAATGTCAAAAATATCCTTCATTAGAAATTGCCTGAGCCAACCACGAGACCCATTCACGGGATGTTCTATCTATGGCTCGTGACTTGGCTAATAGAACCTTTGTCACTAAAGGTTGAGTTAGTAGAATTGGTACTTTTCAATCTAAAAACATGTTGGACGGTCCATCATTCCTTTCATGGGTCATAGGTCACTCCATAGAAACTCCCCATACTTAGAAAACTTTCCATCTTTCAAAGATCCCTTCAACGAGGAAATGCAGGGGCCATGGTTCCATTGACATTCCATCCTATTAATTGTAAATTAACTTCGAGAAATTCAATAATTTTCCATCATCACTAGACTTCATTTACAAAAACCTTCCTATGACCCATGGATCCATCCATGAGCTGTAGACTAGCTCATCAGACCTAATCAATGCCAAAAATTTCTTTGACTTTCATTCACTAAGCCCATGAACATGAGGGGTGTTACAATATCTCCCCCTAGGGATCATTCATCCTCGAATGAATAGAAAGATGCTTTAATAGAGTATAAACATAGTCATCATCATAACATATATGCAAAAACATACCTTAATCATCACCTTCATAAAAATCATTAATCTTATGCATCAAACATTATTTTAAAATAGTGTCATGATTATGCATGAATGCAATGTAACAAGAGACAACTATTTGTGAGAATTTTTGAAATGGATCATATTAAGTACCTTAGGCTTAAATAAAAGGAAAGAGGTAAGTATTTCATCTCATAATGTTATCCTCAGCCTCCCAAGTAGCCACTCTCAACTTTTGGATTTCTCGGTAACACTTTGATTGATAAAACCTCTTTATTTCTCAACTTCTTCACTGGTGAGTCCTAAATCTCAACCGTTACCTTTTCATAAGTCAAATCCTCCTCAATAGACATATTTTTCAATGGAACAGTAGAATTATGATCAACCATGGATTTCCTTAGCATCGACATGTGAAACACTGGATGAACCATAGTTACTTCTATGTGCAAATCTAGTTCATAGGCTACTTTCCCAACTTTTTTCAGTGTCTCATAACGTTCCACATATCTAGGACTCAATTTGCCTTTGTTGCCAAAACACATTACTCCTTTCATTGGTGAAGCCTTCAAATACACCCTATCACCTTAATCAAACTCTAGCTCTCTTCTCCAAAAATTGTCATATAACTTTTGACTACTTTGGGCAACCCTCAACCTTTCCATTATGACTTTCACTTTCTTCGTGGCATCAAGTACAAATTTGGTCCAATCAAAGACATTTCCTCAACCTCAAACAATCCCATTAGTGATCTACACTGCCTGCCATATAATGCTTCAAACAGGGCCATTCTAATACTTGAGTTAAAGCTATTGTTATAAGATAATTCAAAAAGAGGTAAGTGATCATCCCAACTTCCTTTGAAGTCAAGCTCACTATCCCTTAACAAATCTTCCAATACTTGCATTGTCCTTTTGGCTTTTCCATCCGTTGGAGAATCAAATATGATACTTAACTTCACCTTTTTACCATGAATTTTTCGAAAAAACTTTGAAAAATATGAAGTAAATTGAGCACCTGTATCCAATAAAACAAACAATGGTATTGCATGCATCATACCAATTCTTAAATGTAGAGCTTAGCATAGTCTTCGCCACTATAGGAAGTCTGTATAGGCAAAAGGTGGGCTACTTTCGTCATTCTATCAACAACTACCCATATTGAGTCAAATTGCTTCCTAGTATTTGGAAAACCTATGATGAAATCCATATTCACTTCCTTCCATTTCCAAGTCAGTATCTCGATATATTGAGTCAAAACACCGGATATTTTATGTTCCACTTTCACTTGTTGACAATTTGCACGCCCCGTCAAATATTTTGCTATGTCGTTCTTCATGTCATTCCACGAATATACTTTTCACAAATCTCTATATGTTTTGGTGTATCCCGATAAATAAAAGACTTAGAATTATCGGCTTCATTGAGTATCTTTTCCCTTAAACCATCTATATTTGGCACACATAATCATCCTTTGTAATGTAGCACTCAAACTCCCCTTTGTGGGAAGACCTCTACCTTATTATCAACCACCAACTTTTTAAATTCAACCAAAGTAGAACCTTGTCTTGTTTTGCTTTCACCTCCTCTATTAAAGATGATGCTTACCATCTTGTACCAATACACTATCATCATTTAAGACATTCAACCTCACACCCAAATGAGCCAAACGATACACTTCTTTACTTATATTTTCTTTCCATTCTCAATATATGCAATGCTACCAATAGACACTGTACTTAATGTATCGGTCACAATATTAGTCTTGCTAGGATGAGACGTCCCACTTATGTCATAATCCTTCAATAGTTCCAACCACCCTCTTTGACTTAATTTCAAATCCCATTGGTTAAACACATGTTGCAAACTCTTGTGGTTGGTAAATATATCAATATGTACCCTATAGAGATAATGCCGCCAATTCTTCAATGCAAACACAATGGCTAACAACTCAAGATCATGTGTCGAATAATTCCTTTCATGAACTTTCAATTGCCTCAAAGCATAGGCAATGAATTTTCCATGTTGCATCAACACACAGCCCAAGCCAATATGTAAAGCATTAAAATACATGAAAAAACCTATCCAGGCCTTTGGCCAATTACAAAATAAGAGAGGAAGTAATACAATCCTTTAAATTTGAAAACTCTTTTTACATTCATTGGACCATTGGAATTTTGGGTCAACCTAGTCAAAGGAGAAGTAATAGAGGAAAGCCCCTTAATAAATCCCCTATAATATCTGGACAAACCCAAGAAGCTCATAATGGATGCAGACAATGGTCTTGGTCAATTCCTCATCGCCTCCGTCTTCTTTGGATCAACTCTAATAACATCACCCGAAATAATATTACCAAGAAAAACAACCTCTTGTAGCTAAACTCATACTTGCTAAGCTAAACTTTGCAAAGAGTTATCTATCTCACAATGTTTCTAACATAATTCTCAAATGTTTTTCATGATCCTTTACATCCCATGAGTAAACCAATATGTCATCCATGAAAATCACTACAAACATATACAAATATAGTTTGAATTTCCTATTAATCAAATCCATGAAAGTGGTGGGGGAATTTGTCATTCTAAATGACATGCCAAAAAATTCAAAATGACTATACAAAGATATAAATGTCATCTTTAGAATGTCATCTTCCTTAACCCTCAATTTGTGATATCCAAGCCAGCGATCAATCTTAGAGAAATAGCTTGTACCATTTAGTTGGTTAAGAAGGTCATCTATCCTTGGAAGTGGATACTTGTTTTTGATGGTCACCCTATTTAATTATTGCTAATCCATACACATCCAAAGTGAACCATCCTTCTTCTATATTAGTAACATAGAGGTCCCCATGGTGACACACTAGGCCATATGATCCTTCAATTCTTTTAACTTCACCAGGGCCATTCGATGTAGAGGTATAGAAATAGGTTGGATGTCGTCTTACAGTAAAGCCTCCTTTGAAGTATCAGTCACCCTCTCACTTCGTTCGAGCTACTTCCTTCCTCTTCTTACAGTCAAGTGGCTTAACGAAACTCGACTTACCGCTTTCTTGCTTTCCTTACGGGCAAGATATCAATATCGAAATTAATTTCCCTTATGGGAGGAATACTTAGCAAATCATCAATAAAGACATCGAGAAACTAACTATAAGAACTGAATCAAGAGTAGGAACATGAGACTCAACATCCATGACCCGAAAAACATGATAAAGTCAACCTTGGAAATTATTTTCATAACTTTTACATAAGAGACAAACTTCCCCTTGAACATAGAGTTAGTTCCCTTTCATTCAAGGATAGGCTCATTGGGGACTTGGAATGCGACCTTATGGTCTTACATCAATAAAAGCATAGGATACAAGCAACCAATGCATACCAAGAATAACATCAAAAATGGTCATATCGGGTTAGAGGAGACTTCATGCAAGACCAACACGGACAATTCTTATAAACTTTCTTGGCTATGATTGACTCACCAATAGAATTATGGATCAAATAAGGCTCTAACAAAACATTCAAAGACACAATAAACATTACAGCAAGTTAAGGAGTAACAAAGGACATTTTAGTCAAGAAAAGCATACTGATAGCTGTGAAGAACAACACTTTTAATTCTTTAGACTTATAATTTTATGTGTCCTCAAAGTGATGTTAGTTGGTTTGATGTGCTTTTATGTTAAATTTTGTAAGATTGAAGAAGTCGGGGAGTTTTGGGATAATTTGTGTAGATTGTAGCTTTTTGAGCTTTCACAAGACCTTCTACATCCATGGCTCATTCCATGAGCCGTATATGGGTTTGGTACTCCTGATCTGGTGAAGGGACAATTTTCAATGGTTAAAACTTCATGTTACTAGGAAGGGTCATAGATAATTTGATGGCCCATACTTTAGTTCATGCTTTGAGGATCAGAAAATATGCATAGTTATTGAGGAGTTACAAAGTGAAAGCTCTTATAGGCCATAAGTCAAATGAAAGGCTGTAAGAAGCAGTTTTTACATTAAATGTAGTTTTTGAAGGATGCAGTCTACAAGGTCATCTGTGGGTTGTGAAGTCATCTATGACCCATAACTCCATTCATGAAGAGTCTCGATTCTAATTTTCATGTTCCATTTAGGATTTCTTCTATTTTATTATAAATGGGTTTTTAGACCTCTTCATATGTACGGAACTTGAGGCTTGATATTATTACTTTGTTTAAGCTTGTTCTTGTGGATTACTTTTGACTTTATCTTTGAGTTATATTATTATGACTTTTGTGAAGATTTTGAATTTCGTGTTCTTCAATTCTTCTTTGTAAGTGTTCAATTATTTAAATTCATAACATGATTCTTTCATCTACAATAAAAATGAGTAGCTATATCCACAACTAGGATCGTAGAAACCATGAAGAACTAACAAAGTAAAACTGAATAATTTGTAATCCATGGAAAGTATGCATTCATGTATTATTTATCTTTTCTGTTTGAATGGGTTTTAATGGTTGCAAACGTAATTAGTTGTCTTATTCTTACTTATTGGACCAAGGGTGTAATGAATGGGAAAAAAGTTAAAATAACAAGACTCGATGTGAGCACACTCATCTAATCAACCTTAATGGACCAAAGGATGGTTGTATTGGGACAAGGTAAGGGGTTAGTAATGCGACAGTTCTAGACAAACCAAGTTGCATGGTTAAATTTGTTTAGTTGTTGCACTAAGGAATTTGGTGAACACAACTTACTAGTTCTGCATGCTACACACTAGAAAAAAAAAAGTTACAATTATGAGGTTATATTGCATTAGGTTTTCATGGGGACCATAATATCCTAGTTACTTCTCGTATTGAATTCATAACATTTGCATTGATTGTTTGATCATGGTTTAGGTTTGATGACTGCTTTTAAAACCCACTCTTTAGGAAATAAGTTGATTGATTTATTTTAATATCATGAATTGTTACATGTCTAGACCATATTCCTCGTGAGATCGACTGTAACCACTTCTAGGTTCTATATTTGAACAATGACCACTTGTACCTTAATTGGGAGGTGTCATTTAGGGCGTGATCAAATTTTTGCGCCATTGCCAATGAAAACAACTTCTAGATTAGTTTAGTTAGGGTGATTTGTGAGTTAACCCTTATTTCTCTTATTTTATTTTCTTGTTGTTATTGTTTTTCTTTTCAACATACAGGTGTAGTGTATTCCCAATACCGCAGTCAAGGAATTCTCTTGACACCATTTGATCTAAAGATTTAGAGAACATTGAGAAGAATGGCACAAGAAAATGCCAATAATATTGCTAATGTTACACTTAACTTGAACAATCTGAACCCACCACCACCAATAGTGGTGGATAACTAACCGCCACAAGGTCAACAAGCGGTAATAAATAGGTGGAATCCTTATAGACTTGATCCTATAGAATTAGATGTTATAGGAGTGATCTTGTTGCCTCCTCTACCAGAAGATACTAAGTTTCTCATGTCGAGTAGTTTAACATAGAAGTTACTGCATAGAGGTTTGTTCTTGGGCCTAACAACAGAGGATCCACATAACTATCTGCACAATGTTGTCTTTGTATATAAAAGTATGATAAGAAATAAGAATTTGTCCATGGATGTTGTTGGGCTTCATATCTTTCCATTATCTCTCACAGTTTAAGCAATAGTATGGTTACCTGAACTTCCATAAAGTTCTATCACTACATGGGTGAAAACGTAGAAAGCCTTTTTTGGATAGGTATTTTCCTAGGTTTGAAAAAGCTAAAGCTGAAGGATCAGATTAACAACTTCAAGTAGTTGCTTGGCATTCTATAAGTGCTACTTGGGAGCGGTATACTAAATGCTTAAGGAATTTCCAGACCATAAGATTGTTGATGATTCCATTGTGGAAACTTCTATAGGGCATTAGATGATAATTCCAAAGCAGTGGTTGATACAGTAACAAGATGATTATTCCTGTATTGCACTTTCACAAATGTGGGTCAACGACTAGAAAGGGTAGCTAAGATAAATCGCCCATGTGGAACAAGGAAGAAATCAATGACAAAGAGCTCTTTTGCATTTAGTACAAATAGGGAGAAGGCAAATATCAATGAGTAAGTTTTGCAAGAGTTAGCTCAGATCAGTACCAATATTGGGTTACTGATAAAGCAGAATAAGGAAAGGGTGAGTGCAATCAGTCATTAATTACCTAGATCACACACATATAAGGATCTATGT
>JAOTQR010085653.1:14679-36029 GCA_025774065.1 Solanum ossicruentum
TGGAAAGACCATTCTTAGCCACGGGACGAGCTCTAGTAGATATGGAAGGTGGTCAACTCAGGTTTAGATTGAATGATCCGCCATTCCATGAAGCTTCCATGTTAGCTCAAGAATGAAGTTTGGGAAATTGGTGAAACCTGAGTAACCAATTTGTCCATGTCATGCCGTGACAATAAATCAGGTGCCACCTGGGAGGCAACCCAAGGTTTTTCATATGATAGCATAGTTATAGGTTTATTTTCAGTTTTTGGATTCATGGGTAGTTGTTTTTATTTGTTTTGATTGTAATTTCTGACAATGGGTTGGCTGAATATGGGGTAATTATGTACTTCATGATGAATATATTGGACTAAGTAAGCAAATTTGGCTGAGAAGCATTGGGTCAAGTTTCCATGACTGGGTCTATGAGTCATACAGTCATCTCTGACTCGTATCCCATCTCATTGAAATTTCAGGTGAGCAGAAAAAATGTGCACTCTAATCCATGAGCTAACTTTATGATTTGTAGATCACATTACGAGTTGTGAATGTGGTTTTTCATGTACCTTAGGTAAGTTTCTGAAATTTTACTAAGTGTTGAGGATTCTAAGAAACCATGGCTTACAAGCTATAGCGTCAAGTAAGACTCATAATCGAGATTTCCTACCAAGCCCACTTAATTTACAGCCTACCCTGTAAAGGTAAAAATTGAGGGGCCAAATCATTTTGACCCCATATTTGAACTAATTGATGAAAAAATTACCTAATCGATCCCCTCTATTTCCCAATAACTTTTTGACTGTTGTGACCCATTTTCTTGTGTGGATTCTTGCAAACAAGGGTTTTTTCATCAATCACCTTCTCTCTTTTCTTCAAGTGAATCTCCATTTGTGGTAAGTTCGTGGGTTAATTTTGATCTCTAATTAACCTTATGTCTAACTGCTCAATTTTGATGATTATGATAGATTTGTTGTTTAGACATGTAATCCTTGATTAAATTTGAATAGTGTATGTGAAATAGGGTTGTCCTTAGTTGTGTTGATTCATTGATTCTAGAATCGGGTACTTTTGGCTTTATGAATGCTACTTATTTTTGCCTACACAATGTTTGATTTGACGATATTGAATTGTTTAAAATTGTGAATTGTTAATTGATGAAATAGGTACATGATATCTTGAATGAATTGGGGATATCAAAATGATGGCATAATTGATGCTTCATCATTTTTCAATGAAGTGAATATATGTTGAAATTGTTAGGGTTAGGGTTAGGGTTGTATGATTGAAATCGTGTGCATACTTGTATTCTTTGTTCGATGATTGAAGATTTAATTGTTGAAAATGTCTTGCAGTTTCGTGTGACGGACTTAGAAACTCAGGTGACTAAGATTTCTGGTCCACGAGTGTCTTTTACGACTCGTAGAGCAATGTACGAGTCATAATTGGCCCTCGTGTAGAATTTTAGAAACTTGATGTTTTTGAGTTTCCATCAGACGAGACCTTCAATGAGTCATAGATAACTTTATGACTCGTAGATAGGTCTCATAGATCCCTGCCTGATTTTAATTGCTCACTGGAACCTTTTACTACCCCAGTCACAGTACATAGGTCTCATAGACCTTTTAGGTGACAAATTATTTTGAACTTATGGTCTATGAGAGCACTTTACGACCCGTAAAGGGGCCTTCATAGAGCCTTTATGCAATTGACTTAGATAACTTTTTGCACTTTCTTTCTTGATTCTGGGGGCTAACCATGGTTCATTTATGTCTATGTTTCAAGTATTATGGCCCCAAAAGGTAGACTTGCTAAAATTGAGGCTATAAGGAAAAGGCTCAGGAATGTGCCTTTAGATGTCGAGCACTAAGGTGATGAGTAGACCCCTCAGCTTAGTGGGTCTCTAGAGGTACTAGATGTCACATTGGACCTAAATGCTTTAATACCACAGACCAGAATGACAGCCAAAAATGCGCGTACTCAGGCTCCAGTTGATAGTCCTTCTCAGTCTAAAGATGGAGGTAATGATGAGAGTGGGAGCAACATGCCACAGGTGACTCCATCTGGGGAGGAGTCCAGTTCTGAGGTGGGCAATATGGAAGGAACAGATATCGAGTCCTCCGTCGCACCATCATCATTTTTAGTACCGGATGCCCATGCCAATCGGTGGTGCATCGAGGGCGTAAATGATATCTTTCGAGAGGCATGCAAGCCAAAGAGTAGGGCAAGCCTACTGTTCTATCTTTGTGAAGCCCAGGGTTACAGATGATGGGCATAGTCGTGTCCTTGAGCTTTAGGACATGATTATTTGTTATGGGCTTAAGTGGATGACAGAGTCTCTTAGTCGATACTCCTTGGTGTTGGTGACGTAGTTCTATGCATCCTACACAGCCACCATCCAACAGAGTCTTCCCAAGGGAAAGAAACCTCTCATTCAGCCCAGGCCGACAGAGACACGAGTGAGAGGTTAGCGGGTATATTTCTGCGGACACTATCTGTCGTATGCTTTTTGGTCCTGAGTACCATGCCCCCAGATCCCAATAGAGTTTGACTACATGTTGGGGCAGGCTCAGAACCCACTGATTATGAAGGATCATGAACATCAAACCTCCCTTTTGAGATGGGTGGCTAGTCATATTGTAGAGCAAGGTCTGGAACCTACTTGGGTCACCACCCACACAGAGCCAATCTTCAAGGCTTCACTCAACTACCTGCCAAATTCTTGTGGGCTATTGTTCGATCACGCATCTGGCCGAACATGGCCAATAATACTCTCACACCAGAGCATGTCGTTTTGGTTGTCAGCATCTTGGCTAGGTATGACATATATTGGGCCTGTCTCATCACTGAGCAGATACAGAGCATGCACTGAAGAGCGCTACCTCCATCCCGTTCCTATGTTTGATCTACAGGCTCTGTTTAGAATCTAGGGTGGAGAATTTGCATTAGCTAGACCAATTAGTTGAGGCCCGGCATACTTTGGAGCACATCCTGATCAAGGATGATAAGAACCTAGTGTCACTCAGGCAAGAATTTGTGCCATAGATGTTCATCTTGGCTCCACCGCCTGAGGTTTCGGCGAGAGACACCACCACTATAGCTACTACTACTAAGGTAAAGCCCCCGCAATATAGTGCAGATGAGGAGAGGGGCCTACTATTGCTGCTACGGCACTAGAGGCCACTACTTCACAGCTTTCTACAATGGGCATGGTCTACGTGACCGCCGCTTCTATCCAAGCCATGGCGCGACTATTATAAAATGTTGAGTCCTAGTTGACTCAGATCTTTCAGCAAATTAGGCCATGGATTCGGCAGGCAATTTTGGACTCAGAGGATCAAACCCAGGCATTCACCATTTATACTATTCAGGATCGTATTTCTTTGGGGGGATGCCCATATTGATGCCTACGAGGAGAGGGTTCAGAAGAGATTGGTCGAGGCCCAGCCTTCAGATTTGTCAGCCCTATAGTCGGAGATCCAACAGCTCAGGGCTAACTTGATAGCATCAGTAGTGACAGTAGTTAAATTTCAAGAGATGACATCTCTGGTGTTGATGTTTGATTTATTTGCCTCCGAGGAGCCTAGAGGCTTCCCTTGGGAAGATACCTGGCATGAATAAGAGCTAGAGGAGAGAAATATATGTGCAAAGCTCTTAGAGGATGAGGAGTTTGAGCTTGCCGTAAGAAAATCGAGGTAGGATGAGGAGATGTGGCTAGCTCATGAGCATAATAGGTTGAGGGGTATTGGCCCCTCCAAATAGAGTACCATTTTTGAGGTGACTACCCCACAGGGAGAGGGTAGCCAGGCAAAGTGCCATTGCTGAGGAGACTAACCCACAGGGGTAGGGTGGCCAGACCCAGCCCAAGACTAGAGCTTAGGCGCCCAGGTATGTTTTAAGACCTTACATTCTATTTTATTTTTATTGTGTGCATTGGGGACAATGTACTTCTTTTTCGATTGGGTGTGGATAGTTATGGGCCTTAGTGAACTCTAAGTAGATTATGGTCCATAACTATCCTGATTTTTTATCCCGAAGTTTTCTTGCCTATGTTCTCTTTCCTCATGGATATTTAATTTCTATTGAACTGACATATTTAGGATGTTTAGATAATATGTGTAGTATATAATACTAATACATATGGCATATAACATGTTTATATGTTTTGTTTTGAAAAATGGCACCCACCAAAAATTTAAATCAATAGTTAGATAGTAACCATGCATGTTTAGGTGTTTGACAATATCTATTTGATAAGTGAAGGTGATGAGAAACATGATATGTGAGTCATTCACTGATAATGTGAGCAATGTCATGTTAGTGTGAGCTTATTTGGCTAGATTCTTGCATTTTGTGCTAATTCAAAACTTTCCCTGTTACTCTAAGTTAGATTGTAGATTAAATTGATTGGGAAAGGATCTTAGGCCTTTTTCTTTAATTAGTCCACTATAGCCTAAAAATAATCAACCAAATGATGATATGTCCCTTGTTCAAAATATTTGAGCCTTACATGTACCAATTCTTTCAAAATATCCAATTAACCGAGCCTTATCTAGGGAAAAATCCTGAAATTGTCCCTACTCTTTCCTTGAGCATTCTGAACCTTGATAGAGGCAAAAACCCTAAGTTGAGGGTTGCTACCAAAAGAGGCCCTGGTTATAAGAATGGATAGTCTACACCTCAACATTGGCCAAAAGCTTAAGTTGAGGGTGTCAATTGTAAGGGTAAAACATAAAAATGAGGGAAGTGAGTTGGAATGAAGAGAAAAAGAAGAAAATCATGTACCAAGTGCAAGAAAAAAAATGAAAGATTCTTTGATTGAGCTAAAAAGCAAAATGAAGCGTGAAAACATGGGGGAAAAGCTGAAAAATGAGAAGAAAATACCTGGAAAAGCTTGAATAAGGAAAAAGGGAGAATAAGGTGAAAATGACAAAGTTGGTGAGGCAAAACTGTAGAAAAATACAGTTTCTAGAAAGTCCTA
The DNA here is from genome assembly GCA_025774065.1 of Solanum ossicruentum. Taxonomy (NCBI): domain Eukaryota; kingdom Viridiplantae; phylum Streptophyta; class Magnoliopsida; order Solanales; family Solanaceae; genus Solanum; species Solanum ossicruentum. The sequence goes on from JAOTQR010085653.1 coordinate 19,637, forward strand.
AAGTGATCCTAGTCCAATTAACTTAAGGTTTGAGTCATGAGTATAGGGGCAAGCCTACAGTATTAGTCATTATGGATGAATATCTGTTGTGAGAGTGAGTGTTTTTGCGCAGTCCCAAGGTTAAATATGAAATCATCATTGAGTGTTAGATATGGGACTTCTTTCTATGAGGGCACTTGCATTGCGTTGTTAGCATTTGACTTGTTCAGTGATTGTGGACTGCTGACAGCCCCTTGCATGTCATAGTTATGTTGTCACATGCACCAGTTTGCATTGGTTTAAAATAGCTATCTAATTCTGTTTTGAAAAGTTGGTGTGGGTATCTGAGCTTGAATTTTATGTGATATATGTCATTCAGTTGAGGTCTGTGTGTTACAGTGTTGTCTATATAGATTGAGTCGTGGCTTGAAGACAAGAAACAATTTTAAGTTTGGATGTTTATGTGCTGTCAAATACAACACTTTTGATGCTTAAAACTTCCAATTTTGTGTGTTCTCAATGCGATATTTATGATTTTTTATGTGTTTTTGTATTTAAGTTTGCAGGAAGACAACTTGGCCATGCTTTGGGGCAAAATTGCAGAAGACTTCTAGTTTTTGATGACTTACGATACCCTTTACAGATCATAGAGCATTCTACGAGTCATAGAGGTAGTTTCGTGGCAAATTCTAATGACGGATGATATCAGAAGTTGAAGTCCATGAGACAGATTTATGAGTCGTAGAGCTATCTATGAGTCATATAACTATGTTTCGTGAAAATTTCTACTAAAGAACAAGTTGATGCAGTTGAAGCCTACGAACAAGCAATGTGAGTCGTGGATCCATTTATGAGTTGTAGAGTGGTGTCATACAAGAGCAGTCCAAAATCCCAGAAGCTGAACACGAGATCCCGACTACGACTGATAAATCACACTACGAGTCATAGAGACCTTTCGTGGAGTCTGCCAACTAGTTTCTCTATTTTATTTACAATAAATAGTACTTTTAGTTATTTTTCAGAAGTAGTACCATAGAGGACATAATTAGTCAGTGTTTTTAGGGTTTGTGCTTGGAGAACTCAATTCTTGAGAGAGAAACACTAGTGAATTAATTTGATCTTCAATCTTGTGATTCTCAATCAATTTTGGATTTGCTTTATTCTCAATTCTATTGGGTAAGTATTTAATCACGCTTTCTCAATTCATAATTTCCTTATCTACCCATAGCATGAGTAACTAAATCCACATCTAGGGTTGTCGAAACCATGAAGATCTAACAAAGTAGACCCGGATATTTTGCAATTCTTGGAATGGGTATATGCGTGTATTAACCAATTCTCTTCGTTTTGCATATTTTCTAATGGTGGACAACATTAGAGCCCTAGACCAAGGTAGTAATGAATAGGAAAAGATATTGATTAACAAGATTCGATTATGTGTTCTCGTTTTATCAACTGAACTGGGCCAAGGGGAGGTTATACTGGGACTTATAGTTAATGCTTAGTATTGCATACTATGGAGATGGGTCAAGTCACATAGTAAAATCTATCTCTCACCTCTGACCAAAAGGCTTGGTGAACTTAAATTACAGTCCTGCATGTTATGTTCTAAACAAGAATTGAGTTATCCAGGGATTCTATGTTGGGGAATCATAGGGAACACACTACCCTAGTTGCTCTCTAGTACTGATTTTCTTCCGTGATAGTTATTTTAGTTTATTTTCTCATTTAATATTGCAAAGCCCCTCCCCCTCTCCCTGAGGAATTGAGTTGGTTAATTACTTGTATTGCTTAATGGTGAATTCACTCTGAGTCTACATATTCCTTTAGGTTTGACCCTAAGCTTGGATAGTTTTATATCTTGACAATGACCGCTTTATCCTCTAAAAGAGGTGTAACTTCAACGATATCATCTGGTATTTCACAAACTCGGGTGAGGGTGTAACCTTAGAATCAACAGTAGGAACCGAAGCTTAGGTCCAGGTTGAGCATCCACTAGCAGCTTCAATTCTTGAGATTCCTCCAGTTGCTGTCTTTATTGATGAAGAGAAGCAGAGCTATCTAAGATTCCGGAAGATGGACCTACCTAAGTTCAGGGTGGGAAGACTAAGGATTCTTAGGAGTTCTTGACCAGTTGTAGAGGTGTTTGGATACTAGAGGACTAGCAGTGGGCGTGAGATATGGCACCCTCTAGCTTTGTAGGCCAGTCAGGTAGTAGTGGAGGACTATAAGATTCATTCCAGTTGGATCTCCTCAGATGACTTGGGATAAACTTTTTTGATGCATTCTATGATCAGTTTGTGCCTTGGAGTGTTCGCGAGGAGAGCCGATTGAGATTCAGGAGATTGAGGCCTGGTGTTACGACTATTTTAGAGTATGAGATCAGGTTTTACCAGTTGGACCATCATGCTACTACTATAATTTCGACCGAGGCAAATAAGGTTCACCGATTATTGAGAGGGTTGGTCTATACTATTGGATTTGTGATATTCTAGGTAGCTAGGGTGATTGAGATTCCTTTTAGTCAGTGGTTAGTGCTGCCAAAGAGGCAGAGTTGATGCAAAGAGAGGAGTTTAGGGACCCTAAAAGGACCCGTACTTTGGTAAAGTACTCAAGTGCCTCATTAGAGGGCATAGGAATGATCAGAAGAGGTAGTTTATTTCAGCACCGTGGCTTTCATACAGCCTTGCCAGCTTCAAAGGGAGGACGAGGCATCCGTGATTCCTATAGTTTTTGTTTGTCATTACCTAAACCTAATGCTTAGGTGTGACATAGTGATTGAGAACCCGAAAGTCCCCTAGCAAGCCTCTTAGTTCATGCATGCACTTTATAGGTTCGAATAACGAATAAGAGACGAGTGACAATATGAAATGGGGAATGGGACTATGGGATAAATCACAGCTAAAAGTGGAAGATCCACTCAATTACAGTGAAGTAGTAGTCCAAACAAAATTCTAAACAAAAGACAATAACCAGAGCCAAAAAATACAAGTCTGAACCCCTCAATACAAAGTCATTAAAGAAAGTACATATTGTATCTAAAAATATCAAAAGTAAAGATAGAAAGTAAGTGCTCTGCTCTTGGTGAATGGAAACTCATCAAAGCTTAGAGTCTTCTTGATTAACCTAGCCATGAGGAGGAAGATAAAGTAGATTACTTGTCCCTACAAGATTATAAGCATGTAGGAAAAATATGTTTAGCGCTTTGGAATGTACTAAGTATACAGGTATGCAGTGTAATAAGTAAATATAATGACAAGGAATACATACCAGATTTTCTTGAATTTCAAAGCTTCAACAATATAATCAGTTTTTAAAAAATGCATAAAATAATTCCATGATAATACAAAGGAAACACATAAGTAATTAAGTTTGGAAATAAAACTGTAACCAACAAAATCATATGTGCTATAATAAGGAATACCAATGTTATACTCTACACAGGCCATAGAGTGAGTCTACTTTCCAAGGTAAACTCTTCAAATAGAAATATTAGATGGATATTGTAGTCGAAAGGCTTAAAATAATAAATTTTGAAGGATAAAAAAGGCAAAGTCACAATATCCTATAGTGGAATGTGGTTATAAAATTAGAAGCTTTATATAAGTCCCATTTAATGGAGCATCCCCATAACTCATTCAGTGCTAAGTCTAAATCTCATGGAAATGAAGAATGCATAATGAAAATAATCAAAATATCAACTTAATTCATAAGGCCTTAGCTTGTGAAGAAATATTTAACTTATACTTAAGAACAGCTTCAGAACAAAGATGCTGAATAATTCAGAGTGGGTCTTAAGTCACCTAATATAGGTTCAAAACTTACAGTTCATGTCCTTGTTCAAAATTACATACTCAAATCCATGACATAAAGGTCAATATCAAGAATTCATAAATCAACTTAATTCATATTTAGGTATTTATCGAATATGCTTAAAATTAGTAATTGAATCATAAAAAGTTTAAACTAATCAATTAAAAAATATAGGATCAAAATCATATTAAACCATAAAAGAGTTTCAAGTTTGAAAGTGTATATTAGGTTAAATTATGCAAATTCGTAATATTTGAATCAAACCATGTAAAACTTTTATAAGTAATCATAAGAATGCATGGATAACCTTAATATAAACAAAAAATCAACTAATATACATGTACCCATAAATCAAAGATTAAAAATTTGTAATTACAAACTTCATTTTTGAAGAGGACTTCTTGGTTGAAAGGAAACCAAGAATCATTACCTCATACCTTAAGGTCTTAAAACTTGATGATGGAGGATTGATGAAACTTGAAGAATGACATTGTAAGCCAGGTCTTCAATGGAGAATCTTGGAAACCCTTAGAAACTGATGAATTTTAGGAGAGAAAACTTGGGAGATTTGAAAAGAGTTTGGGGTTGTTTGAGAAAGGAATAAGGCTAAAAATATGAGAATTGTGTTTATAAATGTGTATTTGTGATAAATAGGTCAATAACCCAGTTATAGAATAGTACAAATATGATTATAACATCAAAAAATGACATTTTAATATATCTTGACAGAAACATTTGCAGTCTCGAGGTCCTATCATCGAACAATTTGATGGTACGCTGAATAGGACCTTCAGAACGCCCTTTTTGATTGTTCTTGAAACATTTACAAGTGATTCAATGACCAATTCAGTGATGTGCAGAATACATACAGTGTTCAAACTGACCGTCACCCTTTTTGAAAGCCTAAATAGGCTTTAGCAAAACAACCATAAGTTTTTACCTTGAACTCGGAATGAGGTTAAACTAGATGTGTTGGAAAAAAAATTCAAATACTTACAATTTGGTAGTTAGTGGTTCACCTAATCTTTTATGTGATAAAAGCTATGCCCATTTGAATTTGACCCTTTTACAAATTCTCACCAAAACTTTCTTGATTGGAATCCTTTGCTCTTAGCTTGAGGTAAGAAATGCCTTCTAACCGCAAACCAAATTTACTACACTTTGAATACTTAGAAGTTGATCCTATCACCTTAGAAGTCATTACGTTGAGCCTATATGTTTACAAGGAATGACTCAAATATTAACTTAAGATCTAGGGCTTTACAAGGTTAGAGTTCATCTGGTTCCTAGCAGAGGCCTGCGGGCCGTGGAGACTACATCATTTCTCCTGCTCCTTCACAGAAGTGGTTCTCTCCTAGATCTTGCTACGATTATGGATCTCCCAACTATGTGATACAATAGTTCCCTAGACAGACTCATTCTGGGCTCTAATGTCCATACTTTGTAGCACCTTTTTGAGATCCGGCACCACCAGCCAGAGGTTCATCCCCAGCAACTAGGGGTTGGGATAGAGGTTAGACTGACAAAGGTGGATGTACTAATGGTAGGGGAGCAGGTGATACTTCTACTCTTTTAGGTTCTTGAGGGTCAACTTCAATGAGTGGAGGTCAAGGTAGCCATTTCTATTCCTTCCAAAAGTAAACCTGAGGCAGAGGCCTCTTATGTTGTGATTACAGGTATTGTTTCGATTTGCCATTACCCTACATCTATGTTATTTGATCCTGGATCTACTTGGTCATATGTGTCTGCTTATTTGTCCATTGGGTTCGAGTGACATTGCGGTTCCATATCTGTGCCTATTCATGTTTCAACCCCTTTAGGTGAGTTGTTAGTAGTTGACTGGGTGTACTGATCCTGTCTTGTTACTGATAGACCATGAGACATGAGTAGATCATACTATATTGGATATAGATTTTGATACTATTCTCTGTATGGATTGACTATCTCCATATTATTCTATTCTTGATCATCATGCCAAGACTGTTACCTTAGCCATGCTAGGTAGATTGAGGATTGAGTGGACTGGTTCAAAGGGTTCCTATAATAGTAAAGTGATATCTCATATTCGGGCCGAAAAGTTAATTGATCGAGGGTGTTTGGGTTATTTGGATTTGTATTTTTGATACAACTTCAAAGTCACCTTCTATGGAGTTTATTCCTGTAGTTTGTAAGTTTTCGAATGTGTTTCCTACTAATCTACCAAGAGTCGCTTCTGATCGGGACATTAATTTTGCTATTGATCTTGAGTCAGGCACTAACCCATTTTTATCACTCCCCATTGAATGGCTCTAGCTGAGTTGAAAGAGCTAAAAGAGTAGCTCCAAGATCTATTGATATCACAACCCAAAACAGATCGCAACTAAAGAAAGATAAATAAAGCAAAAACCATCTCAAAACATCACAACATAACAAATCACCCATAATTTGGAGTCATGAGTACAAAAGCATACACAACAACACTGAAGGGTATTTACAACATTCTCAAAGGAAAATACAATACTATCTCATAATATCTAGTACATAGTTAGAGAGAAATGAAATAAACAAAAGGCTCAAAGATCTATGATGACTCGAAGTCTGAGCCTCATCGCCAAGATCTTCGTGATAAAGATAACACGTAGATGGAATGATCAACTACCTTGTCCTAAACCTTATGCATGATATGTATAGAGGAAACAAAGTAGGGGTGAGTACAATAAAATATACCAAGTAGGTTTAACCAATTGCATAAGAGAAATCAAATAAGTATGCAATAAGAAAGAATCCTACTACCTACATCCATAAACTCTCTAGCAACCCTGGTAGTCTCCAATGTTGGAGGCTCTTGAAAAACAACTTAAACATGAGCTAAGTATGCCAAATACCCCTATTCTATCAAGTGACAAGCAAATATATAAGAGTTGAATCCCATAGGAAATAATGTGTTGACGATTAAATCAAGTAAGAATTGATAGATACTAATTTTGATTTGCTAAGCAAATACCCAACGAGTTCTAATTAACTAGAGCGAGAACTAAGCTAAAACTACTCCTAAGGGGAAATGGGGTAAGGATTAATCAAGCAAGGGAGCAAGGATAGGGAATATGAGAATTAATCAAATCTCAATCGATCAATCACATTTGGCATCAAATATACTCTAAGGGCAGGTTAGGTAGCTTGTAACCACATTTCAATAAAGATAATATGGTGTTTTGCAAAAGCTTGTTACAGCACCTATATGCAAACCACTCAAAGGCATGCCTGGCTTGAGTACCTCATGAGAAAAACTCCTAAAACCTTAGCATTTGAGCCCATTTTAAGGACCTCAACACATAAACCCATGACCATCACACAAACCCTCCACTTCAACTACTTAAATTAATGCAATAATTGAAGATCTAAGCGAAATTCAAGTTCGTGACCTCAAATTATAAGTTAAACATGAAGTAAGCATGAACCCATAAATCATTGAATCCAATCAAAGCAATTTAGGGAGATACCCACTTGATTCATAAGTAAATAATCAACTAAGCATGAAAGCAAGAGTTTCAATAAAAACCTATAAACCATTTAACATCCAAGCTCAATTAAATCTATAATTTATGCATCCAAGAACAAGGAAAGAAAGAGTGAGTGAAAAATTTTACAATGGAAGCCCACACTCTTCAATACCTAGGGTTTTTTTAACACTTTACTCAAGGCTAATATGACTAAGGATTTATTTAAATAGGACTCAAAATGGAAAAAAAATACCCCTCACTACAACTATCATCTGAGTCTACGAGACCCCATCTACGAGTCGTAGACCATTTTACGAGCCATAGACCATTCCTCGTAAACTAGGTGTCTGAAAATTTGAGTTACTGAAAATTGGTACGAAGCCCCTCTCTACAATTTGTAAAACATTCTACGATTTCTAAACTTTTCTCGTAAATAAGGGGTCCTAAAAACCTGAGTTACTGGAATGTGTCATGAAACCTTCTCTACGAGTCATGATATAATTTACGAGTCGTATACCATTTCGTACAAATGCCTCAGGCTTAGAAAATTTTACCAAGTCATCTGGGGTATTACGAGACCCATTTTATGAGTAGTAAACCAGTCTATGATTTATAAGTGGCTCTCGTGAACCTTCCTCTATAGCTTTTCTCAACAACCTTTGCATATCCACTTCAGATCAGGTAGAAAGAATTAGGGGATATTACATTATCTCCCCTTTGGGACCATTCTCCTCGAATGAAGAGAATTCTAGCGATTTAGGTCAAGGGATGAATCTCCCTATGGACTCTAACAATCAACCAGCTCTCACCTTACTCATGCCATCAAAAAATCAAAAAATTTCAACAAGTAAAATAATCAAACAATCAACAATCATATCAATCATCACTCAGACTCTAAACTCTATCGTCTATCATATGGAGAATGAAAGAAGGACTCAAGGAATGAAAATTCAAGTATTTAGAGGGAAATCATTACCATCGACTCTCTCATTATCAGCAGGCAGAAATAAATGAGGGTATTTGGCCTTTATGTCCTCCTCTGCCTCCCAAGTAGCTACTTCTATGAATTGGTTTCTCTTCAATACTTTGACAGATGCAATCTCTTTGGTTCTTAAATTGCGAACCTGACGATCAAGGATTTGGATAAGAATCTCCTCATGAATCAGGTTGTCCTTCACTCCAATACTCTTGACAGGCACAACCAATTTTGGATCTCCCAAAGCACTTCTTGAGCATAGAAATGTGGAAAGAAGGATGGATGACCTCTAACTCTGATGGTAGTTCTAACTCATATGCCACATTGCCCACTATCTTTATGATGAGAAAAGGGCCAATGTACCTCAAACTTAGCTTCCCTTTCTTTTCGAACCTCATCACTCCTTTAATGGGAGACAATTTCAAATACACCCAATCATTGACCTCTAAGCCTCTTCTCCTAACATCTGTGTAAGATTTCTGTTGACTCTGTGTAGTCCTCAACCTTTCTCCGATGATCTTCATCTTTTACATAGCTTGGTGAACTAGGTCTAGTCCAATTAACTCTACTTCACCTACCTCAAACCATCCAATAGGCGACCTACACCTCCTCCAATCGAGTGCCTCATATGGGGTCATCTATATGCTCGAATAGAAGCTGTTGTTGTAAGCAAAGGCAAGTGGTCATCCCAATTACCGTAAAAGTCGATGGCACAGGACCATAACATATCCTCTAATATTTGAATAGTATGTCCTGCTTGGCCATCTGTCTATTGGTGACCATCCATCTACTAGTGAAAAGCATGCTAAGGTGCACCTTCGTACCCAAACCCTTTTGAAATGATCTCCAAAACTAGGTAGTAAACTGAGCGCCTCTGTCCAAGAAGATGGACAAGGGGACTCCATGCAATCTAATGATCTCCTTTATGTAAACTCGAGTGTAATCCTCCGTAGGGTCAATCATCTTTACTGTCAAGAAGTGAACAGATTTAGTCATCCTGTCAACTATAACCCAAATCAAATCATGCTGTCTGCGGGACGTCGGTAAGCCTGTGACAAAGTCCATGTTAATCATCTCCCATTTCCACTCTGGAATCTCAAAGTTCTGAGCTACTCCACATGGCCTCTGGTGCTCAACTTTAACTTGTTGTCAATTCAGGCACTTGGTAACAAACTCAGCAATATCTCTCTTCATTCTACTCCACCAGTAGATTTCTCTCAAGTCATGGTACATCTTAGTAGACCCTGGATGGACGGAATGGCTGGAGCTTGGGCCTCAGTCATGATTTTCTATTGAACAGTATCAACATCAGGAACACAATCTTCTTTGATACCTAAATACTCCATATCCCCCTTTGGTGAAAGCCATCACCTTCTGCCTATGCATATCTTCCTTCAACTGTAATAAGATAGGATCTTGGTCTTGTTTCTCATTCACCTCCATAACTAGAGATGATGCAGATCCATTTTGCATAACAACTCTTCCTTCGCCTGATTTATCTAATTGAACTCCAATCGTGCTAGTGTATAAACCTCCTTGGCTAACTCCCTCTTCTCACCCTCCACATGGGTAGTGGTCCCCATGGATGATCTGCTAAGAGCATCAGAAACCACATTTGCCTTACCTCGGTGATAGAAGATGCTCATGTCATAGTCTTTGAGCAACTCAAGTCATCTCCTCTCTCTCAAGTTAAGCTCCTTCAGGGTGAAGATGTATTGCAGGCTCTTGTGATATGTGAATACATCAACATGTGCTCCATATAAATAGTGGCGCCATAGTTTGAGAGCAATCTCCACTAGTGCCAACTCCAAGTCATGAGTGGGATGGTTCTTTTCATACACCTTAAGCTATCTAGAAGCGTAGGCAACAACCTTCCCCCTCTGCATCAACACATAGCCCAATCCCACTATCGAAGCATCGCAGTAGATAACAACTCCATTCGTCTCATCAGGCAAGGTCAGTACGGGTTCGATAGTTAATCTCATCTTCAGCTCTTGGAAACTTTTCTCACACTTGTCAGACCATTGAAACTTGACCTTCTTCTAAGTCAGTTTAGTCAACAATACATATATGAAAGAGAACCCATCAACAAATCTTTGGCAGTAGACAGCCAATCCCAGAAAACTCCTTATTTAAGTTGAAGAGGTTGGTATAGGCCAGTTCTTGACCGCCTCAATCTTCAGAGTATCCACTCAAATTCTATCTCCAGAAACCACATGATCCAAGATAGCCACAAATTTAAGCAAAAACTCACACTTAGAAAACTTTGCATAGAACTCATTATGTTTGAGCGTCTATAAAGTGATTCTAAGGTGATTGGCATGCTCCTCCTCATCTCTGGAATACACCAGAATATCGTCGACAAACATGATCACGAACATATGAAGATACTAGTTAAATACTCAGTTCATCAGGTCCATAAAAGTTGTTGGTGCATTTGTCAACCCAAACGACATCACCAAGAACTCGAAGTGACCATATTGGGTTTGAAAAGTAATCATTAGGATGTCACATTCTCTCACTTTCAATTGATGATAGCCTGGTCTAGGGTCTATCTTGGAGAAAACAGTGGCACCTTGAAGTTGGTCAAACAAGTCATCAATTCTCGGAAGGGGATACTTATTCTTGAAGGTTATCTCATTCAACTGGCGGTAGTCAATATACATCCTAAGGGAACCACCCTTCTTTCGCAAGAACAAGACTAGAGTACTCTAAGGAGAGACACTCAGCCATATAAATCTTTTCTAGCGAATCCCTCAACTGCTCTTCCAACTCTTTCAACTCTGTGGGGCCCATTCTATATGGTAGAATAGAAATGAGCTGGATTTCAGGAAGAACATCAATTCTGAACTCGATCTCCTTATTAGGAGGGACTCTAGGCAGATCCTCAGGAATTACATCAACAAACTCACTTACAACAGGGACAGATGCAAAGATAGGGTATACAACATCATCAGACTTGACTCGCATGAGGTGGCATATACATCCCTTAGAGATTAGTCTTCGAGCCTTGAGGTAAGAAATAAAATTACCCTTTGACGCAATAGAATATCCCTTCCACTCAATAACAGGCTCATTCAAAACTAGAATTTGACAATCCAGGTTTGGCAGCAACAGAGGCATAACAGGAATAAAGTCAGTCCATGCCAAGGATCACGTTGAAATCGACCATCCCTAACTTAATCAAATCAACAAGAGTATCCCTATGATAAATGGATACCACATAATCTCTATAGATTCTCTCGGCTCGAATGTACTCACCAATAGGAGTGGAAACAGAAAATGGCCCAAGCAAGCATTCATGAAGAATCTCAAATATACTCGCTACATATGACATCACAAAAGAACAAGTTACACCTAGATCAAGGAACAGTAAAAACTTGAAGCATACTCGTCACAACATCTGGTGTAACCTCTTGGTCCTGTCAGTTCCCCATCGCATATAGATGATTTGTACCACTGCCTGCCCCTAGTGTAGCACATCTCTGGTTATTAGTGATGCTGTGGTAGAAGACTGGGCCTTATTGCCCCACATCGGATACTCTCTGAAAATAGCCAGGTTAGCCACACTTGTAGCAACCATTCTCTCCCTCTCTACATTTTCCCAGATGCATCCTGTTATATTTCCTACAAGGTAGCTTACCTTTAGAGCCATGAGTTACACTTGCCTGATACTGTGCGTCTGTGCCCTAAAGTTTGGTTGACCTTGGGACTTATGATCATACCTGTGGCTTGGGGTTGGTGTATTGCCTAAAGATGGTGCATAGCTAGAAGTTCTCTTCTAGAAGTAAGACTTATCTTCCTTACACTGCTTGATTTGACTGGGCTTAGGCCCTACTGACATGGCCTTATTACTTAGATGCTCCTCTCTGTCCTTCTTCTTATCTTAGTTTGGTGGGCATAAACTATCATTCTGGAGATATCCATACCTGGGATCAACAATACCGCCTTGCACTCCCTCTTCACTTGTCTACCTAACCCAGACATAACCTTCCTCATACTCGTTCTCATATCCTGGACCATCTCTGGGCATACCTTGATAGGTGGATGAATTTTAGGCTGTATTCTTTGATACTCAACCCCTCTTGTTTCGAGATTCACAAACTCCCTGACCTTTGCCTCTCTCAACTCCGGGGGAGAAGTGATCGAGGAAGGCACTCTTGAACTCATCCCAAGCAGCAGGCTCAACATCCTCACCTCGACTCTCTTCCCACTAATTGTACCAAACATTAGACACATCCTTGAGTTGATATGCAGCAAGGTCAACTCCCTCAGTCTCAATTGAATGCATGACTTTCAGCACCTTCCACATCTCATCAATGAAGTTCTGAAGGTCTTCCACAATCTTAGACCTAGTGTAAATAGGTGGATTAATCCTCAGAAAGTCTCTCAGTCTGGTGGCAGTCGTTGGCTCATAGGAGCTAGAACTAGGAGTCTGTGAGCCCTGCCACTCTGGGCAGCCACCATGTGAGCATAGTAATAGCTCAGATGAAAGTAGCCTCTGTAGTGGGAGCAAGTGGAAAGATAGGTGTCACAGGAACACCGACAATTCTGGCCAGTCGACTTCGGCCGCTCGTTTCCATCTAAGGAGGCACCTCTGAAGTAAGGTTCTCATAATTGATAGTTGAGACATTCCTTTGGGTTGCGGTGCATCTAGGAGGCATGATCTATAAGTGTGTAACGTACGAGTTAGATAGGTACTTCAATAAAGTTAGACTCTATCACACGAACTCAGAATACAAGAAAGTGAGATAATTCCTAATGTCCTATAGCCTCCTGCTTATAAAGTGTGGTAAACAACACACCCATAAACAAGACTCTATTAGACACGGCTTCATAGACTCCTTAGGATTCTTGAACTCTATGCTCTGATACCAAGTTTGTCACACCCCGGGAGGATACCCTTGGCATGACCGGCATTTGAAGAACCATTGTCAATTCCCCAAGAGAACCATCTGGCCTCATCATCACATCAACTCAACAGCAGAAGAAGAACCCATATATAAGACATCGTATAAATAAAATATAACTCTACTGTATTATAAGTTCTAATGACATAAGTTTAGAATACAAAATACTCAACAAAATTCTCTACTCAGTGTCTGTGAAGCCTCTACTCAACAATCTAGGTGGGGCCATGATAGGCCATGGACACCTAGGAAAATATACTAAATCAACTCATAAGATAAAAGAGCTCCTCTGGAAAGCAAAAAGGGCTCACCAACTCCGAAAGTGTATTGATCCGGACCTCGATGATGCGCGGGCTGAAGTCCTCTATCAACTATATCATATCATAAAAGGATGCAGGCCAAAATGAATGTCAGTATATGAAATATACTAGTGTGTAAAATGGCTCAAAAAAGTAAAGCTCAACTCATTCACCTCAACTTAACTGCTCATGCTCAACTTATCACATGCATGTTTAAAAGTAAACCATGTTTTTAAAAAATGCTCAGTAGAAATAAACTCAGTTTAAAACATCATGCTCAAAAAAATATTGCTTAGGATTTTCTCTTAACCGACATCCATATCCCATCACCTTTAATTTGATGATGCACAACAAAGGCGACGTCATTGTCACGCCCGTCCTAAATGTGCCGCGGTAAAGGACAATCAATTCTCTCTTGGATCTATAATGAATGTCCACTTGCAAGACAAGAGACACCAAAACATGTTGTACGACTAATCTATGCTGGAAACATAGTTCTATGTGTTAAAGTAGATGTTTACTCACGCCTCGCTCGGTACTCGATACTCCTCTTAAGACTAAAACATGTTCAACTCATTAATCAACTCAATCCTCAATACTCGATCAATTAACTCAAAACTCAACCTCATTAGGTTATCTCATATCAAATCATCTCAGTTACTCATCAACTTATTCAATCAGTGTAATTCATTAAATTCAACTCAGACTCAAATAGTCATTTAGACTCACTCAATTTGACTCATCATATAATGAAAGCAAGATATTCATATGTAGTGATGTCTGTGACACAATGTAACATGCTTCTCATGCTCAATGATACTCAATTTACTCAACTCAAATACTCAGATGCTCAAGTTACTAAACTCAAATACTCAATGTTGTGCATAGAGTTTCATAAAATTATATAATTTAGGGTTCATGCTATCAAGTATAAAACTTTACCTCAACTTCATAAGAAATTACTTAATGCAGAAAGTACCTCATAGATTATCAGGAGAGTTCATAATAAATGTAAAAATTTCAGTATGGAGATAATAAATTTTCTCAAAATTTCAACTCTTTTTCAAATCTTGACTCAAGATGATGAAAGGGGCATGTTAAGAACTTGATTCCACACTTTAGTATGCCTTACATACTTGGAAATAGAAGAAACAATCGAACCTCAGTCAATCCTCGTACTGGAATTGGAAACCCTAGCTTCTTCTCTCAAGATATCCTAAGTGTGAAGAATGGTGAATGGTGCACCTACAGTTTATTTTAAGTCTTTGCTCAAGTCTAAAATAATCAAGGATTTATTTAAATAGGACTCAAAATGGACAAAAATACCCCTTATTAAAACTGTCGTCTAAGTCGACGAGACCCTCTATGAGCCGTAGACCACCCCTTGTAAACTAAGTGTCTAAAAATTTGAGTTACTAGAAATTGGCACGACACCCCTCTCTACGATCCGTAAAACATTCTATGGGACATAAACTCATGTCATAAATAAGGGGTCCTGAAACTTGAGGTACTGGAATTTGTCACAAAACCTTCTCTACGAGTTGTGATATACTTTACGATTATTTTACATACTCATACATTTCATATTAGATGTCCATTTGGACTTGCATCATTTTATGATGCAGAGACAAATATTAGGGATCATCAACAGGTGCATCATTGAGGATCTATTCGCATTCAACTGATTAGTGAGACCTTCCTACTTTCGGAGGATTTTCATATTAGTATCATCTAGCTATTAGACATTAGATTTGTTTCACTTGACTTGAGGTAGCCATGAACCTATCATTGGCACCATTTGAATAGTAGGGATAGAGCCTTTATATACTAGATTGTTCAGTCATTGATTTGATAGAGTTTTGGCTAGTTTCTTTCTTACTATCTTGTGATTGGATTAGCTTGATATTTTGTTGGCCGACGACCTTTATCTATAAAGATTTGACTGTCATATTCCTATTGAGTTGTTTCTTGATTATTAATGTCATCCGTTGTTAGATTGTGTTGAATGAATATGATGAGGACAAGTGATTTGCTTGAAAGCCAGCAATGGTTTTCGAGGGTCAGCTGCGCCAAGGAAACCCTCTCGGGGCATGACAGTATCACTGTGAATTAAGCTCAATCCAATATGATATTGGTATGATATCAATATATTGACAGAGTATTGCAGAGGGCTGATTCATAGTAGTTATGTTGATGTCATGTTGATGTCGTTCTGGCGTCGCGGGCGAAATGATAAAGGAAAAAGTAGGATAAAAGGGTAAATAGTTTGGGTCATGGATTCATTAAAGATAAATAGTTTGAGTTGGGTCCAATTTGATTAAATAATTTCACAATGAAACGTATTTTGTGTAATTTTTCCATTATTTTATTTTATGACTATAAAACAATTTACTTTATACAAAGGGAAAGGCTTTCCTTCTGTGGTTGAACCTCCATTAAATAATTTTTTCTTATTATCAATTAGGAAATCGATTTATAAATAGTTTAAATTGCATTCAAACAAAAAGAACTCTACGTTGTGATACTTATCTTACAATAATATTTAGAAATAAAAATAGTACAAAAAGGAAAGAAAGCACATGACATTTCTCTCATTTATATATATTACAACAGAGAATAGTCTTGTATGTGGTCAAGCTAAGAGGCAAGCTATTGAACAGCCACTTGGTAATTTTAAGATGACCAAATTAATAAATATGATGATAAAATCTTTTAATTAAGAGATTAAAAGTAATTGAATTGAAAATACATTAAACTTTTAAAACTAAAAGAAGAAAAAAGAAATTATAAATGGTAAGTCAGAATATAATTTCAAATTAAATCAATATATACAAGCAAATATTTCATATGACAAATATTTATGAATCAAAATCATGACAATTTTGTGTATAAAAGTGAAAATATGTGTATAAATTACTGTGTATATAAATGGTAAAA
>JAOTQR010085666.1:2851-36024 GCA_025774065.1 Solanum ossicruentum
TTAGCATAGATACATAGCATGTCCAATAAACGCCTCTAATATATAGATTAGAGAGAGGGCCAAGATGAAGCAACGACGCTTATCCTCATAGTCAAAATAGTCAATAAAGAAGAATGTCTCAATACATAATAAAAACATAGACTACAGTCCCTGAAGTGGAGGACTCACCACAAGCTTGAGTAGTATCGAGCTAGCCATGTGGGGAAGGAGGATGATCAACTTGAGCACCAGCCCCTACATGGTGATATCATGTAGGAAAGAGTATGTGTTAGTATATTTGAATGTACTATGTATGTAGGATGCAATGTAATAAGAGATAAGCATCATAATCTAAATGCATAGCAATAGGCAATAGATTACATATAACAATATATCATGTATGCTCAATGCTAAAGTAAAACATGCTTAAAACTCATTCTCATATAATATATCAAATGTGTAGAATAGACCAAGCTAGATTTCCAAAGTACAAATCGCTTGGTAGGTTAGTGAAGATATCGCCCTATCACTTAAGTGGTGAAGTACTAACACTTCACGCGGTTGGTGATAATGCCGCCCCATCACATAAGTGGTGAAGTACTAACCCTTCACTTGGTTTATGAGTATAAACTCCCAACTCGGTTAGTGATGATGCCTCCCCATCACTAGGTGGTGAAGTACTAATCCTTCACTCGGTTGATGAGTACAAACCCTTAACTCGATTATCCGGGTCCTAGACCCCCCAGATTAGGCATGGTCTAATTCAATAGTTTATATAGTATTTTTCATATACATAAGCACATTTCATTATCATAACATCAATCATATCCTATCTCTTGCTTTGGATCTTCAATTCCTTAAGAAGCCATGACCGGACATTTTAACAAACACTTAAAGGGTGTGAATTAGTATAAGATCATGCAATTTAGAAATAAAATCATGCAAGAAAATCTTATGTAAAACCCTCAATCAACAACTTGCAACACCCTCAAGCAATATACATCAAAACCCCTCATCAAATCTTACATTAGATCCAAGATTTATAGCTCAAAACATAGAAAAATAGTCACAACTTTACATAACTTTAACATAGTTCATAGACATGGTTATAATAGTAAACCCATTTGTAAAATCAACTTTAAATCATTCAAATTGAATAAAAAGGAGATTAGGGAACCATAGGTGAAAAGACCAAATTGCTATAATCTACATATCTTAGCCTTGAAGAAGCTCTTGATGAAGACTGAAAATGGAGGATAAAACTTGAAGGAAATCCTTAGTTTTGGTTGAGGGTTTTGATACTTGAATTTTGGAGTGAAAATATGGATAAGTGTTTGAGTGAGTATTGGGAAATGTTTTTGATTATATGAGGGTGAAATAAGTCTAAATATATTTAAAAACACGGTTGGAAGACTTCAGCCCAAGACCCAAAAGCCTTGGACCAAGATAGAAATCACTGGTAACAAAATACATAGGTTCGCGTTTGCTCCGCAACGCAGACCTATCACGGAGTTCATATTAATACTTGTCTTCGACAACTGCACGTCGCAGTGCTGTCACATATTGATTCTGGATAAGAAAATTATGAAATTTGAATTGCTAATCGTTTTCTCTTAAATCGGGGTTAGACCCTTCCCCTCCTAATTTTGTCCCCCTAAACATGAATATGAAGTTGGATTTTTGATATTACGTATGGATTTGAGATATGTGGAATTTAAAATTCTGGCATTTAAAGGAACATTTTCGAGCACTTTTTGGGGTTGTTTCAGTGGAATTTAGGAGTTGTCACTTTCTTTTCATTCTTTTGATCGTGCCATAGAGCTAGGTGTAGTAAGTGAATTATGTATAACCTCTAAATTTTTTTGTACAACAAGTATGGCAGAAACTAAGAATAACAAAGGCAAATGCAAGGGAGTAAAAGTGGTAGTTAGTATACCCAGTCGGGTGAGACAACTAAATGAGGCTCAAGATGAATCTCTATCATATACATCTCCATCTCCTCCATCTCCTGATGAACCAGGAAATACTAAAATTCCCCCAGAACTACCTACTGATGCCACCGTGCAGGATCTGAGAAATGCAATCCAACTATTGACTCATATGATGCTTCAAGAGTTGGATTATGGTATGTACTGACACAACATGGTAGGGTAATTACTTATGCTTAGAGGCCACTACGACTGCATGAGAAAAACTACCCAACACATGACCTTAACTTAGCATCGGTTGTGGTTGCTCTATAAATATGGTGCCACTATTTATATGGGATTCATATTGAAATATATACTGATCATAAAAGCCTACAGTACATCTTTAAGTAGAAAGACCTAAATTTATGACAAAGAAGATGGCCAGAGCTAATATAGGATTATGATGTTGATACACTTTACCATCCAGGGAGAGCAAATATGGTAGTCGATGCTCTAAGTCATAAGGCAATCATGGATATTAGTGACCAGATCATGGGAAATCAAGGAATGGCTAAGGATCTATGTCAACTAGATAGTTTAGGAGTTCGCCTTCTTGAAACTGGAAGGGGTTGTTGTGCATAGCATTGTAGAGGCTTCATTGGTAATGGAGGTGAAGGAAAAATAGTTCGAGGACCCTGTTCTACAATGAGTTAAGGAAAAGGTGGGTCAGGGTATGATGAAGGGCTTTGAACTTACAAAAAATTGAGTACTTTTTTGCCAAAATAGATTATGTGTGCCTGATATTGATGGACTAAGAAGGAGGATAATTGAAGAAAGCTCATCTTCAAAATATTAAATCTATCCGGGATCAACTAAGATGTATCATGACCTGAAGGGAATATTTTGGTTGGGAGGAATGAAAAAGGACCTTGCAGAATTTTTTACACAATGTCCAAATAGCCAGCAAGTCAAAGTAGAGCACCAAAAGCTAGGATGTTATATGCAATGTATAGAGCTTCCAACAAGTAAATGGGATATAATTAATATGGATTTTGTAACTGGGTTGCCTCGCTCATTTCAAAGCTTTGACTCCCTATGGGCAATAGTTGATAGACTCACAAAGTCAACACACTTCTTACCGGTTAAGAGTGATTATACAGCTAAAGAGTATGCAAAGTTATACCACAAAGAGATAGTTTAGCTACATGGTGACCCAATCGCCATTATATTTGATCGGGGAGCTCAATTCACTGCAAAATTTTTGAAGTCCTTCCAAAGGAGTTTAGGAACACAAGTGACTTTAAGTACAACTTTCCACCCTCAAAGAGTTGGTCAAGAAGAATGCATAATTCAAACACTTGAAGATATGTTGCAGGCTTGTGAATTTGACTTCAAGGGTAGAAGTACTTCTAAATGAGTTTAGGAACACAAGTGACTTTAAGTAAAGCTTTCCACCCTCAAAGAGTTGGTCAAGAAGAATGCACAATTCAAACACTTGAAGATATGTTGCAGGCTTGTGAATTGGACTTCAAGGGTAGTTGGGTGGACAATTTGGCACTTGTTGAATTTGCCTACAATAATAGCTACCATTCAAGTATCAAAATAGCACCTTATGAAGCTTTGTATGGAAGGAAATGTAGGTCAGCAATTGGATAGTTTGAAGTTGGTGAAACCACCTTGCTAGGGCCAGATCTAGTACAATAAGCCATAG
Source organism: Solanum ossicruentum (assembly GCA_025774065.1). Taxonomy (NCBI): domain Eukaryota; kingdom Viridiplantae; phylum Streptophyta; class Magnoliopsida; order Solanales; family Solanaceae; genus Solanum; species Solanum ossicruentum. The sequence continues at coordinate 6,452 of JAOTQR010085666.1, forward strand.
AAAATGTTAGGGTAATGCAACAGCGGATAGAAACAGCCCAAAGTCCTCACAAATCATATGTTGATGCAAGAAAGGATTGGAAGTCTCAGTAGGGAATTGGGTAGTTTTAAAGGTGTCTCCAATGAAAAGGGTTATGAGATTTGGTAAGAAGTGAAAACTAAGCCCGCGTTACATAGGTCCATATAACATTATTAAGAGATTTGGGAAGGTTGCATATGAATTAGAGCCACCCCAAGAGTTTCCAATTTTTCATCCAGTTTTTCATGTCTTAACGCATCGAAAATGCATAGGTTACCTATCCCGTATTACTCCTATTAAAGATGTGCAGGTTACAATAGACCTCACCTATGAAGAGGTACCTATTGCTATTCTAGATCATCAAGTTAAGAAGCTAAGTAATAAAGAAATAGCTTTAGTAAAAGCACATTGGAGGAACCAACAAGCAGAAGAAATAACCTGGCAGGCTGAGGAAGCAATAAGATCTAAGTATCCTCACTTATTTAAAGCTAGAGATGACGTCTAAGATGCAGTGTTGGAGCATTAACAGGTACGTCTTCTTGAGTACTTGTTGTGTTGTCAAAAGTTTGTTTAAGTAAAGGTTTGAACATAGTTAAGCAATCCAATTATGCTAACATTCACGGACGAATGTCCTAAAAGGGGGAGGATTTAACACCCAATATCTTACGTATACTAATCCTATGCATATGGAATAGTATATGGCTTGGTCAAATTAGTGCCTAATTTAAAAAGTGGTTGAATTTTAAATTAGAGGGAGACATGTATGTCTAACGCTTAAGAGGGTCGAGTGTATATAAGTTTTAAGTTAAATTGAGGAGATCATGGCATTAAAATAAAATAAAAGAAGTGAGTTGCTTGTAGGACTTAGGATGATAGCAGGTGAATCATCTACTTGCTTAGTAGACGAGACCCAACGCCAAATCCATCCAAGTTCGATAGTGAATAAAGTCCGTGTTAAGGGTGGAAATTTATACCGTGTTTTAGCATAAAAATGGACAATATTTACAGCCCAAGATGAATAATAAAAGGGTCTAACTACATCACAATTCACGTGAAGATTTGGGCCCTAATTATGTGAAGGGAGAGGAGAAAAGTGGGAAGCCAAGGCCCATCAAATTGAGACCCATTTAGGTCCAAGTGAGAGGGTCAAACTACTGCATCCCCAGACTGTTAAGATGTGGTCAAAAGCACAAGAGAAAGTCGTCCAAAATGTCCCTTTAAAAAGGGTTACAAACCAGCCACTTCAAGTCATTTAACATAGACAAAAAAAATCAGCTTTCCAAACTTTTCTCTATAATCTTTCTTAACCTTGCAAAGTAGCCACAAGAGACTTTTAGGGTTCTTGGAGAATCCCTACACCTTGAAGGTAAAGGTAAGTAAAGATATCTATGTGTTTAGTATGTTTTTTTATGAAAAACAAGAGACCAGGTTGGTTATACTTGTGCTGAAATTTTGGACAGCATGTGTTCGAAAGATTGTTGTACACTTTTCTTGTGTATTTGAGAGCTTTTCTCTTCTGGGTTGGCTTGATTATGAAGGGATGTTGCTATTCTTAATGATTTTTAGTTTGATAATGACATAGAAAGGTCGCTGCACTATTTTATTCTACGATAACAATAGAGTTTTAGTGTGTTATTCTAAATGTGTTGTTAGTAGAAATTATAGGTTGATTGATTGAGTACTATTGTCTCATGTCCTCCATCTATTTTGAGAAATATTTTTTGACTATCTTCACAATGCTTTTATGTGTAAATATTGTGGGAACAGTTTGGCTGAAGTTGGTACAGGTTTGGAATTATTGACGTCAAAGTGTAGCGAAGGGACATAATCTTATGCTACCTACTTGTATATTTTGTACAATTGTTATGTGTTGTGCTTTGGGGTATGTTGTGAGACCATTATGGCGTTAAAACAAGTTACACATGATATACATATGAGAATGTATATTATAAAATATGATTAGAGGTGTAAAGGTTAAAAGAATACGTTCGGGTTGATAATTACACGCTTGCTGCCCATGCGTTGTTTTTTTAATGAAATTCGGATGCCAAGATGTTTTTATTAGCTGCTAATACTAGTTTTGCCTACTCTATTGTATATAAGTATTTGGTGGAAAAGGAGGTTACTTTGAGGTAATAAAGAGGTCGTACAATGAGGTATGTAAGGATACTCAATTTCGTATTACTTGGCATGAAATGTAGATTCTTGCTTGGCACATAAAGGCACTTACCAACTGCAACATAGCTAAATAACTGTGTCTCCACTCTTTCACGTGTTCATATTCTACCATACATAATCATTTGCAAATCTGCATACATACTTGAATACTACGACACACGAGTTCTTTCTGCTGTACAAAGTTCATGTGTTGTTTCATCTCCTACACATTTCATTATTTATGTAACCTACTTGTTTCATTATGGTATTGTCTTTTATGATTATTTACATGTCTTATGCTATATCTACGGTTCTATAACTCAAATATTACGACCACCAAAAGAATCATCTTAAAGGTAAATAAAAGATAAAGTATGTTGCCTATTGATGGGTGGTATCCGAGGGGTAGAAGAATAACCTAGCATGGGTTTATCTCGATATTGATTTACCACTAATCAGCTGGTCATTTGTATTACATATTGTGGATAGATTATAGAGTAAAGAAAGGTAAAATAATAAAAAGGACATAAAGTACATGATTCCATAATATGACTAAAGGTGGTCTCTTATCCTTACATCATTGTATGACATCGCGTGGGTTCTTCTTTCATATACACTGCTTCCTACTTTACATATTTGGTACATTATCTCATACTGACATCCCTTACGAGGGACCTGCATTTCATGCTGCAGGTACAGGTACTAGTAGCTCCCTCCAGTAGGAGTTCAGGATATCTAGTCGTTGTTACTAAGCTTTAGGTTGCTTTGGGGGTTTGTGTATCTAGAGTTTATATTTTTGTATTATTCAATTTGTCATGAGGGGGGTCCTGTCTTGACCCTTATCAAATATTGTTCCTTATCTAGAGGCTTTGTAGACTATGTAAATTAAAATATGGTCATGTCTCGTATGTTAGACATCGTGGCTCCAACGGCCTAGTCATATGCATTTCCTTCTGGCTTGTTATTATTGTCTACATTCATGAAAGCATGTTGATTATGGAAACCTCTTATAGTGTCCATAGAAAGCGCATGGTTACAGGTTGGTTCTCTCGAGCCTTGTCGGCACCGGGTGCTAGTCCGCCTTAATGGACTTTGGGTGTGACAACTCCACAGTCCGTGTGAGGTCATGCATTCTGGCCTCTAGTGGTGTGATACGTGGGCAAAGTTTTTGCATATGTGGCCTCAGAGTGGAGTTTCAGGCTAACATCACATTTGGACCCCACATGGGCCATGTGAAACTTCACGGACTGTGTGGAGGGCTATGTGATGGCTTTGAGTTTGGAACACCAAAGTTTGGAGATAAGTAGTGGGACACGGCCACGAGCCATTTAGCCAACCTTATAGCCTTCGAGGTGGAAATTTTTCTAAATATTGCTTCACTCTTGGCATGAGAGATTTTATTTTGTCTTACGGAGGTGCCACGGGCAGTGTCAAGGACCGTGTGACACCATACAGCCCGTGTGGCCCTTCCGTTTAGGAGATTCTTTCATAAAAAAAATTATAAGTATGGGTTCTTCAAGATCAAGATGATTTCACTTTCAAGCCTTCAATTAAAGCTTATTTACATTTTCTATGGCCATAATTGGTCTCCTACATCAAGCCAAGTTCAAAGGAATTGCATTAGCTAAGTTTTTCATAAGTACCGATTGAAGGGTCAAATTTAAAGGAGCATATAACTTAGCAAAAAATGTATTAGATAGCCCATGACCTATCAAATTGAAGCTCTTTGAATTATATTTCCAACGTACTTGGTTTTACCTCATTTAGAGTTCAGATGAAGAGGTTATGCCAATTTTCGTAAAGCCCATCTGTGCAGAGTTTTCTAAAATTTGACTAAGTGTGGCTATACAGGTGGGTTTCATGGTCCGTGAAGTGTTTTACGGACCGTGAGTACTCCTCACGGATCCTAGGTAAAGAATGTGATTTTTTCTTCATTAATGGTCTTTTTGCAATTGTGGCTCTTCCTAAGGGTCTTTTATGACTTCCTATGCTATCTTAAGACCTCCAAATAACCTAAACCCTATTCCTCTCATTCAAATTTCATCCTTACACTTAGAAATTTTGTCAAAGACTCTATTAAGAACTCTTGTAGGATTTAACTTGAGATTAAAGGAAGGCTTATTCTTCTTCAAATTTCTCTTGAAACCTCTTCAATTATCAAGATATGTGGGTTCTGATCCTTGGTTCCTTCCAATCATGGAGACCCAAACATTTTCAAGTAATTTCATGAGTTCTTAGCTTACTTTAAATTGGGGTTTTAATTATTGTCATTCCTTAAATTCAAATAGTGTATGGTTTATGTTTATTTACTGATTTAAAGTTGATGTTGGGGGGTTTGTACCTCAATTGCCTCGCTCAAGAGGTAGTAACCCCGTGAAACCATGTTGGGGGATTTGTACCTCAATTGCCTCACTTGGGAGGTACTAGGCCCGTGCAACCATGTTGAGGGGTTTGTACCTTATCCGACTCGCTCAGGGGGTGGTAGGCCCATGATACCACGTTGGGGGGTTGTACCTCAATTGCCTCGTGAAGGAGGTGGTAGGCCTTGGTTAGTAATAATGGTCTCTTCATACATATGTATTATGTTCTATTTAAGCATGTTTTACCACAAATATCATTCACCATGCCACATTGCTATATGCTCATTTATTGTCTAAATATGCATTTTAATTATGTTGTCTATCTCTTCCTGCATTGCATCCTACATACTTAGTACATTCAAATGTACTAATCGTATACTCTATCCCTATATGATGTCACCATGTAGGAATCGGAGGTCCATTTGATCATCCTCCTCCTCCACGTGGCTAGTACGAATTCTCTCAAAGCAAGTTGGTGATCCCTCAACTCCGAGGATATGCTTCTCTTGATTATAGTATGTATTAACTCCTTTTTTGTTGGATACTATGACTATGAGGATGAGACCAGTTGCTTATCTTAGTCCTCGCTAAGTTCTATGTTTAGAGGTATTGTTGGACAAGTTATGTAAAGATGTTATGAGCCTTGACTCTCTTTGACTCGCTTGATGTTTTATGATATGAAAAATGTCCCATAGCCTCGTTTATCCCTATTTACTATTCCTTATCATTATGTATATTGCTTCTGCCAACTAAGGATGTGTAATATGTTACAGGCTTGCTTAGGGTTTCTTCGGTTCCCCATACACCGTGTCAAGTCTAGGCCCTAGGCTTGGGTCATGAAAAACTTGGTATCAGAGCACTAGGTTGTTAATTGTCCTCAGCATCCAACACACCGCGTTGGTTAGAGTTTTATCCATGGTTGTGTTGTGCACCACAACTATTAATAAGAGGCTATGAGACGTTTTAGGAAATTTTCCCCTTCTCCATGGTCTATATCGTGCCATAAAAGTTAAGGTATAGTTCCTCCCCCGAATGATTTTTCTTTTCTATGCTAGATCATGCCTAACACAAGAGTAAGAAGAGCCCACAAATTCGAGGAAAAACCGGGTCATTGCTCTTACCTTGCTAGCTCAAGTTGTTGCTAACTAAGCGAACCAAGGGGCCCAAGCCCCTCATGCTCCTACTCCGGCATCTCGGGTGAGGGACTTTATGTGGATGAACCCACAGGAGTTCAATGGGACTAAAGTGGATGAGGACCCTCAAGAGTTTATTGATGAGGCTTACAAAGTGTTGGCTATCATGAGTATGAGGTCGGAAGAGAAGGCGGAGTTGGCAGCTTACCTACTCAAGGTGACGGCCCAAATATGGTATACTCAATGGAAGAAGGAGAAGGGGAAGAACAATCTGATTCTTTGGGAGGAGTTTAAGGCGGCTTTCCTCAACTGGTTCTTTCCTCTTGAGCTTAGGGAGGCCAAAATAATAAAGTTCATGAATTTGAAGCAAGGATTTGTGAGTGTAAGGGAGTATGCCCTCAAGTTCAACCAACTCTTAATATATGCTCCCCACTTGGTTACCGACCCAAGGTCTAGAATGAATAAGTTTGTGATGGGTGTATCCAATTTTATGATGAAGAATATCGTACCGCCATGTTGATAGGTGACATGGACGTGTCCCGCCTTATGACTTATGTCGAACTATTGGAGGGGGAGAAATTGAGGAAGAGAAGGGGGCATGAGGCCAACAAGGACCATTTTGATGGTAAGTTCCAAGGTCTTAAAGGTAGTCAGTTTCTTCAAGGTCAAGGGCCTTCTACTCCTAATAGAAGGTTTGCCAATGACTACCTAAGGGTCCAAGGTGATGGTGGTGTGGAGCCTAATTATATGTGTCTAAGATATGGTAAAGGTCATAGTGGCCCATGCTTGAGGGCTACCAATGCTTGCTATTGTTGTGGGAAAGTAGGCCACAAGATGATGGATTGCCCTTGTAACCAGAATAGGTGTAAGGATGTTCGTCCACATGGTTGTGGTACTAATGCAGTTCCTTTGGATAGAGGAGGTCAAAAATGTCATGCCCCAAGGCACAATCAGTTCTATGCACTCCAAGGGAGACAAGGGGTTGATGAGGTACTCGATGTCATCACGGGTATGTTAAAAGTCTTTTACTTTGATGTGTATGCATTCATAGAGCTGGGTGCCATTCTTTCTTTTGTTAGCCTTTTTATTGCCAAAATATTTCATGTTGAGGCCAAATGGTTGTGTGAGTCTATTGAGGTGTCTACTCCCATTGGTGCATCTATTGTTACTAGAAAGGTATACAGAAATTGTCATATTTGTATCTTGCATAAAATATTGCCTTGTGATCTTGTTGAGTTGGATATGGTTAATTTTGATGTTATTCTTGGTGGATTGGTTGCATATACATTGTGCCTCTATTGATTGTCCAACCCGTAGGGTCATGTTCCTATTCCTAAATAAACCCGACCTTAAGTAAGAGAGTCATGAGATAGTGGTCAAGGGTAGGTCTATCTCTTGCATTAAAGCCCAAAGGTTTATTTCTAAGGGGTGTCTCTATCATCTTGTGAGGGTTAGGGATGTTGAGTCCAAGGTCCTTCCTATATAGTCTGTTCCAGTGGTAAATAAGTTCCTTGATGTCTTTCCAAATGAACTTCCTTGTGTTCCTCCTGAAAGGGAAATAGACTTTGGTATAGACCTCCTTCCTGATACTCAACCCATTTCTATTCCCCCTTATCGTTTGGCCTCGGCGGAGTTAAAGGAGTTGAAGGAGCAATTGAGGGATTTGTTGGAGGAGGATTATATTAAGCCTAGCCAATCACCTTGGGTTGCACCGGTGTTATTTATGAAGAAGGATGGGTCTGTTAGAACGTGTATTGACTGCCGGCAATTTGATAAGGTTACTATCAAGAATAAGTACCCTCTGCCAAGGATTGATGATTTGTTTGACAAACTTCAAGGGGCTAGTCACTTCTCCAAGATTGATCTTCAGTCCTAGTATCATCAAGTGAAGGTGAGGGAATATCATATTCCCAAAATGGCTTTTCGAACTAGGTATGTGCATTATGATTCATTTTGTGGTTATGTCTTTTGGGTTGAGCATTGCACTGGCTATTTTCATTGATCTTATGAATAGGGTCTTCAAACCCTACCTTGATTTTTTTGTGGTGGTTTTCATTAATGATATTTTGATCTATTCTCATAGTGAGAAGGAGCATCTGGCTCATTTGAGGCTAGTGTTACAAAGATTGAGAAGAGAAATTGTATGCTAAATATGAGAAGTGTGAATTTTGGTTGAAAGTTGCCTTTCCAGGTCATGTGTTGTCAGGGGATGGTATTAAGGTGGATCCTAAGAAGATGGACGTGATTAGAAATTTGCCTAGACTATTGGCCCCATTGGATACTAGAAGTTTCTTGGGCATAGCAGGTTACTATCAGAGGTTTGTGAGTGGGTTCTCTTCTATTACTTCTCCCATGACTAAGTTGACTCAAAAGAAGGCTAAATTTGCATGAACCAATGAGTGTGAAAAGAGCTTCCAAACATTGAAAGATAATCTTGTGTCTGCTCCTATCTTGTGTCTATCGGAAGGGTCTGAGGGGTTTGTTGTGTATTGTGATGCCTCGCAGATTGGTTTGGGTTGTGCTTTGATGCAAAACGGTAAGGTGATAACTTAGCTTCTACAGAACTCAAAGTGCATGAAAAGAATTATCCTACTCATGATTTTAAATTGGCCATCATAGTATTTGCTTTGAAATTTGGCATCATTATTTGTGTGGTGTGCATGTTGATGTGTTTACCGATTATAAGAGTCTCCAATATGTGCTCACTTAAAAAGATCTCAACTTGAGGCAACGAAGGTGGTTAGAGCTTCTTAAGGATTATGATATGAGTGTGCATTATCACCCCAGTAAGGCTAATATTATGGCGGATGCTTTGAGTAGGGTGTTTATGGGTGGCCTAGCTCATGGTGATAGTGTGGGCAAAGAGGCGGCTAGAGAGGTCCATTGGTTGGCCAGGTTGGGGGTTAGGTTGGAAGAGGTTGATAATGGTGGTATTGTGGTTGTTAATGGTTCAAAGTCTTCCTTGGTTGATAAGGTAAAAGCAAAGCAAGATCTTTACCCCTCCTTAATAGAATTGAAGGCCTTGGGAGAGAGGGAAAGGTGGAGGCTTTCTCCCAAGGGGAAGATAGTGCCCTTAGATACCAAGGTAGGTTGTGTGTGCCTTGTGTTGATGATTTAAGAAAAGGATTCTTGATGAGACTCATAATTCTTCTTATTATATTCAGCCTGATTGTACCAAGATGTATAGAGATTTGATGGATGTGTTCTGGTGGGATGGTATGAAGAAAGTCATTGCCAAATTTGTATTAGGTTATCATAGTTTCCAACAAGTCAAAGCCAAACACCAAAGGTCGGGTGGCGTAACCCAAGACATAGATATTCCTACTTGAAAGTGGGAGGAAATTAACATGGATTTTGTGGTTGGGTTACCTAAGTCTAGAAAGGATTTTGATTCTATTTGGGTTGTGGTTGATAGAATGACAAAGTCGGCGCATTTCCTATCGGTTAAGACTACTTATGGTGCCGAAGATTATGCTAAGTTGTACATTCATAAGTTGGTGAAATTGCATGGGTGCCCTTTTCTATCATATTGAATCATGGTACTCAATTCACTTCACACTTTTGGAGGTCCTTCCAAAGTGGTCTTGGAACTATGGTAAAGCTTAGTACGACTTTCACCCTCAAACAGATGGCCAAGTCGAAAGAACTATCCACACTCTTTAGGATATGCTTAGGGCTTGTGTTTTGGAGTTTAATGGTAGTTAGGATGACCATCTTCCATTGATTGAGTTTTCTTATAACAATAGCTATCATTCTAGCATTGGTATGGCCCCTTTTGAGGTCCTCTATGGTAGGCATTGTAGGTCATCAGTTGGGTAGTTTGAAGTGGGAGAAGTGGCATTGTTGGGTCCAGATTTGATTATGGAGGCAATGGAGAAGGTAAGCTTGATTATAGAAAGGTTGAAAATAGCCCAAAGTCATCAAAAGTCCTATGCCAATGTGAGGAGAAGGGAGATTGGATTTAAAGATGATGATTGGGTCTATTTGAAGGTTTCACCCATGAAGGGTGTGGTTCATTTTGATAAGAAAAGTAAATTAAGTCTAATATTTGTGGGTCCTTATGTGGTGAGGAGGAGGATTGGTAAGGTGGCCTATGAGTTGGAATTTCCTAGTGAAATGGATTTGGTTAATCCCATCTTCCATGTGACTATCTTGAGGAAATGTGTTGGTGATCCAAAAATGCTATTTTTCCATTGGATTGAGGAACAAGGATGGGCTTTCGTTAAGGTCCTTTGGAGGAATCGACAAGTCAAAAGTGCTACATGGGAGGCCATAGCGGATATGCAAAAGCGATATCCCTATCTCTTCCATTCTACTCAAGCCTAAGGTACAATTCTGAGTCTTCTATGTGATTTCATATCTCATGCATCAGCCCTATATATCATATGCATGCATCCATGTTTATGTTGACAAAGTTCATGGTGACTTTGACACTTGTATTGAGATTCTTGAAATGGTGTTTAAGTGCATTGTTGCATTCTTCTTGGGGCTGATCTCCTCATAATTAGTCTTCTTATGTATGCTTCTTTGACATTCGGGGACGAATGTTCCCAAGGAGGAGATATTGAAACGACCCCAAAAAAGTGTCGTAAAATGTGCCTCGAAAGTACTCAGAATCATAATTTTCATATATATCAAATTATGTATGTGATATCGAAAATCCGACTTCATATTCTTAATAAGGGGGAAACATTATGTAGGAAATTGGTCTAACCCCAATTTTAGAGCAATCATATCAAAATTTCAATTTCCCAAAAATTTGATTTCGATATCGATCCGTGTTCGTACCACGGCGCACAGCCATCGCGTACCAGTGTAAAAATGTCCTCCGCTTTGCGGACTAGACGCGAACTAGTGTTATTTTTCCCAATTATTTTTATCTTAGTCCAAGGCTTTTAGGTCTTGGGCCTAAGTCTTCCTATGCATAAAAATATATATAATTAGTCATATTTCACCTTCGTATAATACAAGACATTCCTCAATACTCTCTCAAACACTTAGACAAATATTTTACTCAAAATCAAGGGCTCCAAACTTATTCCGAATCTTAAGGATTTCACTCAAGCTTCAAGTATCCATTTCAATCTTCATCAAGAAATTCTCCAAAGCTAAAGTATGTGGGTTTCAACCAGTGGATCCTTTCAACCATGGTGCCAAGCTTCCTTTTTACATAAAATCATGTTTCTAAGTTGATTTACTTATGGGTCTTACTTACTATGAATATGAGTATAAACTATGTTGTGGTTTTGTAAAAGTGTGACTGTTTAAGCATGTTTGAGCTATGAATCTTTGATCTATCTTGATATTTGATGAAGGATTTTGACGTATATTTCATGAGGGTATTACCAAGAGTTGGTGGGTAGTTTTATCTTAAAGTTACTTGCATGATTTCACTCTTGAATTGCATGGTTTACACTAGCATTGCACACCCATTAAGTGTTTGATAAAATGTCCGGTTAATGCATCTTGAGTTCTTGAAAGCCTAATGCATGGTATATGAGTTAAGTGACTTTATGATGATGAAAGGAATGTGTATATGTGTTGATTTCATGAATGATATCTATGGTGTTGCAAGTTGACCATGCCTCGTTTGGGGTCTAGTGGGCCCGAACAACCATATTGGCGGGTTTGTACCTTAATTGCCTCACTCGGGAGTTAGTAGACCCATGCAACCATGTTGGGAGGTTTGCACCTCAATTGCCTGGCTTAGGAGGTAGTCGGCCCGTGCAACCATGTCGGGGGATTTGTACCTCAATTGCCTCTCTCGGTAGGTAGTAGACCCGTGCAACTATGTTGGGGGTTTGTACCTAAATTGCCTCGCTCGGGAATTAGACCAGTGCAACCATATTAAGTGGTTCATACCTCATCCTCCTCGGTCGGGGGGTGGTAGGCATGTGCAACCACGTTGGGGGGTTTGTACCTCAATCGCCTCGCGAAGGAGGTGGTAGGCCTTGGTTACTAATGATGGTCTCTTCCTAGATATGTATTATGTTCTATGTAAGCATATTTTACTACAAGCATCATTCATTCTTGCAATATGCTCATTTATTGCCTAAATATGCATATTATGTTTCATATCTCTTCTTGTATTGCATCCTGCATACTTAGTACATTCAAATGTACTAGTACATAGTCTATGCCTACATGATGTTACCATGTAGGAATCGGAGCTCCACTTGATCATCCTCCTCCTCCACGTGGCTAGTACGAATTCTCCCAAAGCAAGTTGGTGAATCCTCAACTCCGAGGACATGCTTCTCTTGATTATGCTATGTATTCACTCCATTTTTGCTGGCTACTATGAGTATGAGGGTGAGCCCGATTGCTTGCCTTGGCCCCTGCTATGTTCTATGTTTAGAGGTGTTATTGGACAAGTTATGTAAAGATGCTATGAGCCTTGACTCTCTTGATGTTTTATGATATGAAAGATGTCTCATAGCCCTATTTATCCCTATTTACTATTCATTATCGTTGTTTTTATTGCTTTCGCGACCAAGGATGTGTAATGATATGTTAAGAGGATTTCTTGGGGTCTTTTTAGGTTTCCCGTATGCCATATCACGTCTAGTCCCTAGGCTTGGGTCATGACAGAGTGGAAGGAGGCGAGCATGAATGTTGTGGTTGGTTTGCCTCAGACTCCAAAGCAATTTGATTCAATTTGGATTATTGTTAATCGGATGACTAAGTCGGCTCACTTTTTATCGGTTGAGACTATTCTCAATGTTGAAAGCAATGCCAAGTTATGTAATTGGAGTTTGTTGACTGGATAGTATGCCTACTTTTATTATATTGGATTGCGATACCTGACTTACTTCTCACTTTTGGAAATCATCTGATAGAGGGCTTGGCCCTAAGTTAAAGTTGAAGTACATACAAATTTTTTTAACCTCTATTCTTTGTGAGCAAGCTGAGAGGACAATTCAAACTTTGGAGAATATGTCAAGGTCCTATGTGTTAGAATTCAAGGTTAATTGGGGTGATCATCTACCACTTATTGAGTTTGCTTACAACAATAGCTTTCATTCTAACATTGGTATGGCACCGTTTGGGGCTTTGTGTGGTAAAAGGTATTGGTCTTTGGTGGGATATTTTGAGTTAGATAAGGTGACTTCTATAGGCTCGTATTAGTATTGAAGGCTATAGAAACAGTGGAATTGCTTAGGGAAAAGTTGGAGATGGTTTGAAGTCATCAAAAGTTCCATTTGGATGTTGGAGAGAGGGATCATAAGTCTCGAATCGGTGATTGGGTGTATGTGAGGGTCTCACCTATGAAGAGTGTGATGCATTTTGGAAAGGAGGAAAAGTTATGTTCCCGGTGTGTAAGCCCTTATGAGATTGTTGAGCGGTTTGGGAATGTGGCATATAGATTTGATTGGCACCCAGGTTTGAGTTCTATACATTCGGTTTTGTATGTATCTAAGTTGAGGAAGTTGGTCGGTGATACTAGTGTCATTGTTCCTTTGGAAAGTATTGAGGTTTAAAAGAACTTGTCTTTTGAAGAAGTTTCGGTTGATATTATGCATAGGCAAGTGAAGCAGCTTGGCAGCTAGTATGAGGCTTCGGTTAGGGTGCTTTAGAGGAATCAACATGTGGAAAGTTCTATGTGGCGAGTGGAATCAAGTAGGAGATGGCAATACCTCTATCCTTTCTAATCTACTCAAGCTTATGGTATTAGGTTCTTCCTATTCACAATGGTCCTAATTCTTTCACTCTTGAGTCTCATGACATGAGATGCATACATGTGCATGAAAATAATTTATTTTATGATTTTTTTTGAAATGATTGGAATACGTTTTGATATGAGATTTAATGACTTGATGATTTTGAAATGATGAATTATGCATTGTACCTTGTGTTTTGGGGTTTCATGTTAAAAGTCAAGGCTTTCAAGCCTTGTTCTACCATATTTGAGGATGAATGTTCCCAAGGGAGAGATGATGTAATGACCTGGACATCATACGACTTCATCAGAGCTCGAGATTTTTGCTTTTGCCAAAATTTGGACCAAATGTCATATCAGGGGAGACTACACAGTCCATGTGTGGTCACACGGCCTGTGTGGCCTCCAGTGGTGTGATACTTGGCCTTAATTTTTTGGTGTGTGTCCTTGGAGTGGAGTTTCGGCTATGGCACATCACACTTGGACCCTACACGAGCCGTGTGAAAATTCATGAATCGTGTAGAGGGTCGTCTGATGGCATTGAGCTTGAACACTAATGTTTGGAGCTAGTAGGGGGACACGACCACTTCACACAGACTTTGTGAAGGCACACGGGCCGTATGGCCAACCGTATAGCCTTCTATGTCTAGGTATAGCTTCACTCTTGGCATGAAAGAACTCTATTTTTTCTAAGGGAGGTGCCACGGGCAGTGTCACGAACCGTGTGGGGCCGTGTGGCCCTTCTGTGTAAGAGATTCTTTCGTCAAAAAGAAATTCTATGTATGGGATCTTCAATGTCAAGCTAATTTCACTTTAAAGCCTTCAATTCAAGCTTATTTATATTTTTAAGGCCATAATGGGTAGTGTAAGCCTTCAATTCAAGCTTATTTATATTTTTTAAGGCCATAATGGGTCTCCTACATCAAGCCAAGTACAAAGAAGTTCCATTGGCTAAATTCATCACAAGTACCAATTGAAGGGTCAAATTTAAAGGGGTTTATCTCTTAGCACAAAACGAATTGGGTGGCCCATGACCTATAAAATTGAAGATCTTTGCATTAGCTTTCCAATGCACTTGGTTTGACCTCATTTAGAGTTTAGGCGAAGAGGTTATGTCTATTCTCGTAAAGCCCGTTTGTGCAGAGTTTTTTTGAAAATTGACTACGTGTGGCTACACAGGTGGCTTTCACAATCGATGAAATGTTGTACGGACTGTGAGACATCCTCATAGAGCCCTGGCAAGGAATGTGATTTTTGCTTCATTAATGATCTTTTTGTAATTGTGGCTCTTCCTAAGGGTCTTTTATGACTTGCTATGCTATCGTAAGACCTCCAAATAACCTAAACCCTATTCTTCTCATTCAAATTTCATCCTTACACTTAGAAATTCTCTCAAAGACACTCTTAAGAACTCTAGTGGGGGTTTAACTTGGGATTCAAGGAAGGCTCATTCTTCTTCAAATTTCTCTTGTAACCTCTTCAATTGTCAAGGTATGTAGGTTTTGATCCTTGGTTCCTTCCAATCAAGGAGACCCAAACATTTTCAAGTAATTTCATGAGTTCTTATCTTACTTTAAATTAGGGTTTTAAATATTGTTGATTCCTTAAATTTTGATAATGTATGGTTCTGCTTATTTACTGATTTTAAGTTTATTTAAACTATTATATAATAAATTACATTGAGTTTATGGAATTACAAATATGTTTGTCCCTTTTCAAGGCTTGTTTATGCATGGGTGATCCATATTATTATTTTAAATGTGAATTTAATTATGTTTCACTTAAATTTCATATTATATTGATAATTTTGGATTGAATCTCAATTACTCATGTTATCCTCACATCATTCATGGAATATGCATTCATGAACATTGAACATTTTGGAATTTATGAAGTGGGTGAACCTCGACTATGTTTTATGACATGATTTTGATAAGATATTGGTTATGACAAGAATTTGATCACGTAAATGTCTATGATTATGGCTCTTTGAGAATTTGGGGTGTTGCACCATTCCGTATATGTAAATGAGTTATTCCTATGCATAAGTATTATGACTATGAGCTATGATTTGGCATTTGAGCGTAAATATGTATTATTATGAATGGTGTTTGGCTTTTAAACTATGAATTCATTGAAATGATTTGGTAAGACTTGCATCTCTTTTAAAAGCATATGTATGTATATATAGAAGTATTCTTGTGGGATGATGACCTAGCACCGTTGGATTGAGGGTTCCCTCTCTTTCCTCAAAGTATGTGCTTAACATATGTTATGAGAATCCTATCTAACACAAGAGTACACGTAAGGAAGGTTGCTTCATACGAAATGGGAGTACCCATAAGGTGAAGTATAATGTGATATGACTATATGGAAATCCTATCTGAAATGGGAGTGCCCATAAGGAAGGTTACTTCATATGAAATGGGAGTGCTCTTATGGTGAAATATGGTTTACCTTTGGCAAGTAGACCACATCTTTACCGGTGAAGGATTTTCATCGGGATTTCAAGTAATAGATCACTTGGTCTTACTCATGTCAGTTAAGGTCACATCCCACTATATATGACCATTGCATTTCATGCATCATTGGTTTCATGGCATATTTTATACTATTCTCTTGATATATGATCTTTTCTATAATATTTGCCTTGTCATCAAACATTGAAATGCAGGTTTGGCAAGTTACATGCATTGCATTCCACATACTTAGTACATTAAAATATACTAACACATACTTTTGCCTACATGATCTCACTATGTAGGGACTGGAGATTACTTTCATCCACTGCTTGATGCTAGATCAGAATTGAGATTTGTTGTGGTGAGTTCTATCATTCAAGGACAAAGGTCATACTTACCCGTCCCTTAGTCTTTATGTGCTGCGTGTTACATGAATTTATGTTAATCCCATTCCCTATGGTATCTCCATCGTGTGACTCCTACTTTTTCATCCCTTAGAACTATATATTTACTATTTTAATATGCTTCCGAACTAATGATGTGAATTTGGATACTTTGAGGCTTGTTTGGGTTCTCTCGGATTCCCATTCATCATGTCACTCCTAGACCCTAGGTCTTGGTCATGACATTTACTTTTTCAATGGGCAAACTTTATATTGTTCTATAGTATCAACTAGTTTTATGTCTGAAAACATATGATACTTCTTTAGAGTGTTTATTAGAACAGGTCCTAATCTCTTATGCAATAGTTGTGCATCAATGCTTTGTAGGGCTACAGAGTTTGAAGCATTCAAACCATCCATTAGTAGCTTTCCTTTAGAAATATTGTTACTCTTGACATCCAGCACATATAGATCATATTCCAGCTTATCAATTCCCTCCACCTTGTCAGTTGAGATGCCTTGGAAGACACAACAATCAGGAAAGAAAGATACAAAATAATTTGAATCCCTTGTGAGTTTGAAAACTGACAATAGGTTGTATCTGAACTTGGGCACATACAACACATTCTTAATAACTTATCCATCTAAGATCAGTGATGAACCTATATGTGTAATCCTAATAATCTCTCCTTTAGGTAATTGTACACCTCTTGTCTCATAAATAGGCAATTCCAGAGAGTTGGTAGACGTGTTCAATCTAGACACCATATGGTTAGTGGCTCCTACATCAATTATCCATTTATCTTTCTCAATCTTACTAAGAAGTTATAAAGGAAAGCTTGTAACTTTAGTATGAGTAGCCATGTCTTCTGAAATTGTGGCTCAAGATAACATCTAGAGGATCTGTTGATATTGCTCATTGGTAAAATAGTTCCCTTGTTTATGCATGTGTTGACTTTGATCCTTTTGATCTTCCTTCTGATTATATTATTGAGACTTGGAGAGACTTAGTTGAGCATTGTTAATTGTAGGCATGTTTACCCCAAATGACCTCTTCTTCATCTTGAAATCACTGGATATCCTATCAGCTTCTAGTAATCCTTAGTGTGGCCTCTCCTCTTACAATAATCACACCTCATGGATTTAGATATTTGTCCTCTATGTAATGTTCTAGATCCCTAAGTATGTCCTGAATTGGTTGTACAATTGTTGCTATATGCCATCACCTATGCTCCTAGCTCTAAGGAGTGTGGTACAAGTTCCTTCCCTCTTTGAGTCTCTTCCTATATCACCATATTATAGGCTTCATTAATTCAAAGTGTTGGAATCATAAGCATGATCTGACTTTTAGCCTGGGTAAATGACTCATTTAATCCACTTAGAAATTGCACAAGTCTATGTTGTTGAAAATATTCTGCAAACACCAATGATTCAGTATATGTGTAGGATGGAATTGGAACCATAACACTATATTCTCCACAAAGATCTCTTCATTTCGAATAGTATGTAGCAACAGAGCTTAAATCTTATGTTAAATCCACAATTTCCTTATGTAGTTTGTAGATTCTGGATATATTTCTCTTGTCAAATCTCTCTTTAAGTTCCTTCCACACTCTAGCAACATTAGATCCGTCGACTACATTACTGTACAAGTCTTTTGCTATAGTATTCATGATCTAACTAAGAAAAAGCATCACACTTATCCCACATCCATAGAAGGATGCATTGTATGAATTTATTGTACAAGTTCCATCAACAAAATCGATTTTGTTCCTTGAAAATAATGTTATTCTCATATATCTTGACTATAATATCTGATAAAATTACTAAAATACCCTTAGATGAGAGACGCTTGCATAACGTATCTTCCCAAACTCTAATGGAAAACTCATGGTCGGAAATATGATCAACATGAGAAATTATGTGGGAAAATGATCTTGGTTGATTTTTAGAGAAATCAGATCAAAAGATAATTTTTCAATGAGAAAAAGCATTCTAGTAAGAGTGTGCGATATATCCATGTCGCGAACTTGTTGCAGATTCACAATTAGATATGAACCCAATATTTTCTATGGGATTAAAAAAACTCGATCAGAAATTTTTGAGCAAAAAACCTTGAAATGCACCCAAGTCCCCGACGCGAACTTAGTTCCCCGAAGTATTTTTTTCAATTTTTCATGAGGGGCATTCGAGACTTTTCTCAACCCCTCCTAAACTTAAAACATGAACAGAATAGGTCATTTTGAGAATACAAACAATTTTTACAATCATTCTAAAGTCTTTCTAAGCTTCAAAATAAGACTAGGTCTAAAGAGAGGGGAGGAAGAGCGAGGAGAATTCACACAAGATTGAGATTAAGAAGAAGGATTTAAGAGAATTGAGGAGAATTCCTACAAGATCGATTGTTAGAACCCCATACCAGGTATACAAGGATAAACTAAAGTATGGAATTGCTCTTTCATGTGCCCCTTGATGGGGAGAGATTGATAGATGTATGTATTGAGGTACTATGCATGTTTTTCATGAAGGTTTTCTTGCAAATTATATACATTCTAAGTATTTTCATGTGTTGATGATCATTATAAAGTTGATCTATTGATTAAATACTTTTCATGAGTTACTGCATCAACTCTATATGATATTTTATAAAAGATACATGAATAAACCTAGTGAATTGAGTCTAGAGCCTTGACTTTAGAAATTGATTGTGATTGTGATATGAACATGATGATAAGTTGATAGAACTTGATGGTCTTTTGAGTATTCATAATTGAACTCTAGAGATTGGTCTAATTGACTTCCTCTTAATGATTGATTTATGCCCTTGATATTGAATGAGAATCGAGTTGACAAGATGATTGATATGATAGGCCAAAAGGCCCAATTGAGATAGAGCTAATAAGATGATAAGAGTCTTTATGAGACTAATTGTGATGATTGATTGAGATGGATGGTCTTATGAGTATTGATTCTTGGGAGAAGTGTTGAGTACCTAATTGACTGAGAGTAAGTCCCACTAGAACTCAATAACTACATCGCCAAGCATAAGAATGGACTAAGTCCGTTAAAGTTAGACAAGTTTCTATTTTGAGGACTAAGTTCGTTAGAGTCAGACATGTCCTCATTCTATTGTCTTGAAATAATAGGACTTGATTGGCTAATTATCAGGATTCATTATGAATTCGATTTGTTATTATCCCAGCACGGTGTTGAACGGATGTAGCAACATTAGCGAGACTGTTGTATGATCACTGGCTCATAAGTAATTATTGTTGGACAAGAGAAACTCCTTAATAGGTTCAACTCTGAAAGTACTCTTATTTGATTTGATTTGATTGAATGGTTGTGATGAGTCATTTTCTACTCTTTTTTCTTGCACTGGATAGACATTTGACATCCTGATTGAGTGAGTTCTGAGTTGACGTGATTATATATTATTCTGCCTATATCTATTTTATTCAACCATTTTACATTCTTGTACATTCCAAGTACTGATGTCCATTTAGATTGCATCATTTTATGATGCAGAGGCATGTATTAGAGATTGCCAACAAGCGCATTGTTGAAGATCTATTCAGATTCAGCTAATTTGTGAGACCTCCTTGCTTTTGGAGGATTTCCATATTAAGATCATCTAGCTTGAGTTTATCACTTTTATCTTCTTTTGGTTGAGGTAGCCATGGCCTGTCATTGGAACCATCTTGATAGTAGAGTTAGAGGCTTTATAGACTAGAGTTGAGTTGTTTATTAAAATTATGTTTAGCCAGTTTCCTTCATACTTGCCTGTTTGTTTGATACATTTTTTGAGACTTAAAATGTCCACCATTTATTATCTTTAGTCTACCACTGCGTAGTTAGTTATGTTGAATGAACGAATGTGATGAGGCCAAGTGGTTCGCTTCAGGAGTAATAATGGTCTTTGAGTGCCAGCCACATCTAGGGTACCCTCTCGGGCCATGACGAACTTGGTATTAAGCATAGAGTTCAAGTGTCCTAGAGATTCTATGAAGTTGTGTCTAGTAAAGTCTTGTTTATGGGTATGTTATGCACACCATCCTTTATAAGCAGGAGGCTATAGGACACTATGAATTGTTACACTTCTTTCTTATTTAAATTTGTGCAATAGAGTGAAACTCTATGAAAGCTACCTTCTAATTTATGTGTTACCCATTTACAGAATTGTGATCATGCCTTCACGAAGAGCCATCAGAGGAAGAGGATGTCCTGCTAGACAGAATGCAAACTAGGGGTGGAAATAGGGTGGGGTAGGTCAAATTTGAATGGGTTATAATGGCTTAAGATACCAAACGGGTCCAGACCCAACCCAACGCAAATTTGTTTGGGTCAAAATGGGTTGAGTAACGGGTTATAGAACGGGCTAAGACCTAACCCGACCTAATTTTTACCAAGTTTTACTTATTTTATTTGTTCTTTTTCAATATTTTAATTCTTGATTAAATTATATTTTTCTTAATTATGGCTATCTAAAGCATGTCAAATTGAAATAAAGTGTTTTCAAAATATTTTATCTAGATCTCTCTCAAATTAATTCGGGTTGCATATCAACCCAATTTTAAATAGGTTGAAATGGTTTGGTTGAGATGGGTTCAGCTGATAATTGGGTGGGTTATTAACCCACCCAAACTTCAATGGGTTAGGTTGGGTTGGATGGGTTGGGCTTAATTTTGCCACCCCTAGTGCCAACGAACTTAAACCCTAGAATCAGGATGAACCCAGAGGCCTAGTCGTCCCTAAACAGCTACCACAAGCTGAAATCTCAAATGTTGAGCTTCGTTAGGCTATCCAAACTTTGACCTGGGCTATGACAGCACTAGTTCCTATAAAGGGAGTAGGTATATAGGATGCTCTAAATACATCAAGGGTTTTTGAGTTCTTGAGGATGAATCCACCTGATTTCACAGGGTCTAAACCTAATGAAGACCCAGAGAACTATATTGATGAGCTCCAAAATATGTTTCAGGTGATGCATGTGGCTGATATTGATAGAGTTGAGTTGGCTGCCTACCAACTCAAAGGTGTTTCCAAACTGTGGTTTGATCAGTGGAAGAAGCATAGAGGAGAGGAAGTCCCAGTGATGACTTGGGCAGTGCTCGAGGAAGCTTTCTTGGGGCACTTCTTTTTGAGAGATTTGAGGGGAGGCCAATGTAAAAGAGTTCTTAAATCTTAAACAAGGCTCCATGACCATGCAAGAGTACGGACTTAAGTTCACCCAACTATCTTGCTATGCTTTGGATATGGTTGCAGATATGAGAAAGAGAGAAGGGGGTTGTATGTTGATGGCTGAACAAAGGGCCAAAGAAAGATGGAAGGGGAGCTATGCTTGTGAGTGATATGGATATTAAAATATTGATGACTTATGTATAACAATTTGATGATGAGAGGCAGCAGGACAGGGAAGAGTGCAGAAATAAGAAAGCAAAGACGTCCATCCATGAGGATGGTAAGAGGGAGAATAGGGCCAGGAGCCACTTTCAAACAGAGCCTTCATCTACTAGTGCACTCGCACCCAGGAATAGACAGAGGACTCATAACTTTAGAGCATGGGAGTCTAAATCACTACTAGTATGTCTCAAGGTTCCCAAGGCAAGATCCCTTGTGGCATGTGAGGCAAACTTTACTTGGGAGAATGCAGTGGAGGGAGTACTGGATGTTACAAATGTGGCCAAATGGGTCACCTTCAGAGGAAATGTCTAATGTGGTCCAACAAATCTCAATCATCTATGCTAGCACCACCAGCTAATGGGAATCAGAGGGGCACTACTTTGGGCATAAATCGATTGTATACCATGAAACTTGCAAAGATAAGGAGAACCCACTAGATGATTTCATTAGTATGTTTTGTGTCCTTCCTATGATAGCTATTATTCATTTGATTTAAATGCCACATCTTTTGTGACCCTCCTCAGATTGATGAGTTTATCTAATTGATTGAGTTGATAGTGATTGTATCATTCTCATCCACCATAGAGGTACCACAGTTGATCTGTTTGAGTTGAATGTGAATGATTCTGATGTCATTTTACGCATGGACTAGCCTTAGGCTTGTTATACTACTATTGATGGTAGGATTTAGAATATAAAGTTTTAGATGTATTATCGTGCTTACTCTTGCATAGATAGGTAGTAGTTTTGGGTTTCCCCAAAGGGGAAGATGATGAGTTCCTTCACGTCCAAATACTAATGTTGATAGGAGTAAACTTAGAGTAAGGGTAGATGAGGAGGAGTGAGTGTGTCGTTATTGTGATAGTAGTGTTTTACTGGGGTCATATAAGGGTAGAGATAGTGAAGAGGGATGTGATAAGACCTTATGATGTGCAATAGATAGGTAAGAGTAAGTTAAAGTGTATCTAGGTAAGAGTATGTTGGTGTGTCTTTGAGTGAGAACTCATTCAATGGTGGAGGTAGGAGTGCTAAATTTAGTTCTCGGATGTAGTTAAAGTGGTTAGAGTGATAGTCACAAATATGTGGTTTTCATTATATGAGTCACTGGAGAAGGCTATTGATGACTTTTGAATTGGTGTCCCAAGTAGATGTATTAGAATAGTAAGAAGGAGTAGTATCTTCTTAATGAAAATCCATGTGGAAGTATAGAGCTTCTGTTTTAAAGGTTAGCTTTACATGAATACGATCATCTTAGGAACAACACCTTGATGCTTAGAAGTAGGCTTGAATGGAAAAGAAAGATGTCGTAGCGTGGAGATATGAATAAGAACTATGAGTTTCAAATGATGAAGTGTATTTCCATGAAAAGGAGTGACAATTGAGATGAGGTGCTAAGCTTAAGAGTTTTCCATAGAGTCTTATATATCACGATGGGCCTACTCTCAATTAAAGTTGATGATTTCCTTCTTGAGTTCGAATAACTGATTGCCGAGGTGTCTTGAGTTTCAATGTTCCATTTGTTCTTGACAGTGAGAATGTCTAAGGAATGTCTGTACTTTTGATCTGAACTAATTTGTCTATTTTGAGCGACCTATGATTGTCCAGATTGGTCGATAAGTATGATGGTGATTGGTTGATAGTAATTTGTTGATTAGATAGATTCCTGAGTGTTTGATTCGTGCTATCAGTTCACCCTTATTTACCCAACATTCTAGGATGAAAAATCTCAATGGAGAGATAATGTAACACTCTATAAAATTACCAAAATACCCCTTAATGAGAGACGCTTGTATAACATGTCTTCAAAAACTCTGACGGTAAATCTGAGGCCGGAAATGCGATCAACACAAACAATTGTGTGGCAAAATGGTCTTGGTTGATTTTTAGAGCAAAACCAGATCAAAAGATAATTTTTCGATGTGAAAACATATTCCAATATGAGTGCACAACATGTCTGTGTTGCGAACTTATTGCAGATACACACTTTGATGTGATCCCAATATTTTCTAGGGGATTAGAAAAGTCAATCAATAATTTTTGAGCAAAAAAACATGATATGCACCTAAGTCCACAACGCGAACTTGGTTCCCCAAAGAGTATTTTTTTCAATTTTTCGTTAGGGGCATTCCAGACTTTTTTCAACCCCTCCTATACTTATAACATGATCAAAATAGGTCATTTTGAGTACAAACATCTTTTTTACACCCATTCCTTTGTCTTTCTAAGCTTCTAACTAAGACTAGGGCTAAAGAAGAAGAGAGGAAGAGCTAGGATTCAAGAGAATTGAGGAGAATTCCTACAAGATTTATTGTCAAAACCCCATACAGGGTATGTAAGGCTAAAATAAAGCATGGAATTGCTCTTTCATGTGCCCCTTGACGAAGAGAGATTGATAAATGTATGTATTGAGGCACTATGCATGTTTTCCATGAAGGTTTTCTTGCAAATTATATACATTCTATGTATTTTCTATGTTGATGATCATCATAAACTTGATTTTACTAATTAAATACTTTTCATGAGTTACTGTATAACCCTATATGATATTTTATAAAAGATGCATAAATGAACCTAGGGAATTAAGTCTAGAGCCTTGATTTGAGAATGCTGATTGTGATTGTGATGTGATCATGATGATAGGGTGATAGAACTTGATGGTCCTATGAGTATTCATAATTGAACTCCAGAAATTGGTCTAATTAACTTCCTCTTATGATTGATCTAAGACCCTGAGTTATTGAATGAGAATTAAGTTGATAAGATGATAGATATGATAGGCCGAGAGGCCAAATTGAGATAGATCTAATGATATGATGAGATTCTCTATGAGACTAACTGAGAGGATTTTTGACGACCCAAGCCTAGGGCCTAGATATGACACGGCGAATGGGGAACCCAAACGGACCCCAAACAAGCCTCGTAGCATATCAGTCACACATCCTTGGTCGACGAAGCAAAATAAACGACAACAAGAAATATAATAAAAGGGAAGTAGGGCTAAGGGAAGTCTTTGATAATCACAAGAGAATAAAGGAGTCAAGCTCATAGCATAAATACATCATAGTATCCAATGACACCTCTAACTTAGAACGGAGCGGGGGACAAGACACTTTTTGGGCTCACCATTATAATAATGAAGTCTCACAATAGCAAGAGTAATGTAGATAGTGTCCTCGGACTTGAGGACTCACCAATTCTTATCTCCGGAGTACCGAACTACTCACGTGGAGGATGATCCAAAGGAGCTCCGGTCCTTACATGGTAATATCATATAGGCATAGAGTATGCATTAGTACGTTTGAATGTACTATGTATGTAGGAACCAATGCAACAATACATAAGCCAATATAGTCAAGCAGCTACAACTTGGACTCTGAGGCCCGACACCCCCTCAGTGCAGGTGACTGGGCATGACACCCCCCGATGAAGTGTGGTCTACTTGTCAAGGTAAACAAAACATGATAACATGCACTAGATGGATACACTAGCATAGAAAGGGTAACAATAATAATCTTACTTTGACATATAGTTTAGAGACTAAAGACTTTATATAAAGACCCCTTGAGTCGAGACCCCATATTAATCCTCAATTGGTGTTAGGTCAAATCCCACGAAATACTTGAAATAATCATACTTTAATGATAACATGGATAGATAGTAAGAACATGACTTAAGTCACTCATAAACATGATTGACCTCTAGTAGTGAGCCTAACTTGAACATGAGGGTAGATCATAATAATACATGAACCCTTGCTTTAATATGAATGACTCACAAGAGGTAAAAATCTTCAAATAGGGCTTAACTTGATACTTGTAAAATCATAGATACTTTTCATTAATTCACACATAAATGAAGGCCCTAATTCATCATGAAGTCGCTTGACTTGTAAATCATGTAATAGATCATCAATAACTTGAGAATTCTTGTCATGCTATTTTATCAAACATATGGTGGGTTCATGATACTTATTCAAAGTCATGCAATTCAAGAGTGAAATGAGATGAGTAAACTCAATGTAAATCAACCCACCAACATGTAGTAACATACTCAGATCGAGAATATGAACTCAAATTTTTGAAATCACGCACAGATTTTGAGGTATATGAAAATTACCATTATAGGGCATCCCGAAGCACTTGTGAGACATCTCAATATCTCCTCCTTGGGAACATTCATCCCCGAATGTTAAAGAAACATGCATGAGAGAATTAATTATGAAGATTAGCCCGACATGAATGCAACAAATGCATTAGACATCATTTTCAAAAATCTCAAACATGAATGTCAAAAATCACCATAAACTTGTTACCACAAAACATGGATGCATGCAAAATGACATGGGGGCTGAAACTTTAGACTTGAAATCACGTAGGGGACTTAAATTATTACCTTTGGCTGAGTAAAGTGGAAGAGATATGGATATTGGTTTCTCATATCCGCCTCAGCTTCACATGTGGCACTTTCGACTTGTTGATTCCTCCAAAGGACCTTGATAGAAGCTATATCTTTGTTTCTCAGCCTCTTCACTTATCTGTCCAAAATCTCCACCGAGACCTCCTCTTAGGTCAAATTATCTTTTGCAACACCCACAACCTCTAAGGTCACTATAGCACTTGGGTCACCCACACACTTTCTTAACATGGATACATGGAAGACCGAATGAACCATATTCATCTCCATAGGCTATTCCTACTCTTAGGCAACCTTACCCCTTCTCCTCAAAACTCTATAAGGACTTACAAACCTTGGTCTTAATTTCCCTTTCTTGCCAAACTGGACAACCACCTTCATGGGTGAGACTTTCAAGTAAACCTAATCACCAACCTTAAACACAAGATCTCTTCTCCTTACATCAGAGTAGGACTTTTGTCTACTTTGGGCTATTTTCAATCTCTCCCTTATCAACCTCTCCTTCTCCAAGGCCTCCATGACCGAATTAAGACCTAGCAAAGATACCTCCCCAACTTCAAACCACCCAACTGGGGATCTACAATGCCTAACACATAAAGCTTCAAAGGGATCCATAACAATGCTTGATTGGTAGCCGTTGTTGTAAGCAAACTAAATAAGTGGAAGATGTTGGTCCCAACTACCCTTAAACTCCAAAACACAAGCTCTAAGCATGTACACAAGAGTTTCGATAGTTCTCTCTGCTTGACCATACGTTTGAGGATGAAAAGTCATGCTAAGCTTAACCTTGGTACCAAGACCTCTTTGGAAGGACCTCCAAAAGAGAGAAGTGAATTGAGAAACACAATCTAAATTGATAGACAAGGGCACCCCATGCAATCTAACCAATTCATGGATGTACAACTTGGCATAATCTTCAGCACCATAAGTGGTTTTGATCGGTAAAAAGTGAGTCGACTTTGTCTTTCTATCCACAACAACCTAAATAGAGTCAAACTGTTTCCTAGTCTTCAGCAACCCAACCGCAAAAATCCATGTTGATCTCTTCCCACTTCCAAGTAGGAATTTCTATGTCATAGGCTAGGCCACCTGGCCTGTGATGTTCGACTTTCACTTGTTGACAATTATGACATTAGGATATGGACCTGGAAATATCTCTCTTATACCACCCCACTAATACACCTCACTCAAGTCTATATATATCTTTGTTGAACTGGGGTGAATAGAATAGGATGAATTATGAGCCTCCTTCAAAATCAACTCCCCTAAGTCATCCACATTAGCCACACACAACCTACCTTAGTATCTAAGTGCACCATCTTTCCCTTGGGAGAAAATGTCCACTTTACCATCCCTCACCAAGGTCTTCAACCCTAGCAATGCGGGGCCAAGATCTTGTTTTGACTTCACTTCCTCAATTAAATAAGATTTAGAACCATCAACAACCACTACACCCCTATTTTCAACTTCATCCAACCTAAACCCCAATCTAGCCAACCGGTGAACTTCTCTAGCCAACTCTTTGCCACCATCATCAATATGAGCTAGACTACTAATGGACACACTATATAGAGTATCATCCATAATATTAGCTTTGCCAGGATGATAATGCACACTCATATCATAGTCTTTAAGGAGCTCTAACCTCCTTCTTTGTCTTATCTTAAGATCTTCTTTTGTGAACACATATTGAAGACTCTTGTGGTCTGTAAATACATCAACATGAACCTCATACAAGTAGTGATACCAAATTTTAAAAGCAAATACCAAGGCAACTAATTCAATATCATGGGTGGGATAATTCTTCTCATGTACCTTAAGCTGCCTAGAGGCATATGCTATTACCTTACCATTTTGTGTCAAAACATACCCGAAACCAATTCTTTAGGCATCACAATATACCACAAACCCTTCTAACCCTTCCAGTAGAGCCATGATAGTGGGGGAGACAAGCATATATTTCAAAGTTTAGAAACTCTTTTCACATTCATCAGTCCACACAAATTTTGCCTTCTTTTTGGTCAACTTTGTCATAAGAGAGGTAATAGAAGAGAAGCCATTCACAAACCTCTGGTTGTACCACGCTAAACCTAAGAAACTCCCAATATCTAACAGGGTCTAGGGTCTAGGTCAATTTCTTATCGACTTTGTCTTTTGAGGATCCACCTTAGTGCCATCACCCGACACTACATGCCCTAGACATTGCACGAGTTGGAATAAGAAAGATGTGTAACAATTCCTAATGTCCCATTGCCTCCTGCTTATAAAGTGTGGTGCATAATACACCTATAAACAAGACTCTACTAGATATAGCTTCATAGACTCTTTAGGACACTTGAACTCTATGCTTTGATTCCATGTTTGTCACGCCCTAAGAGGGTACCTCGGATGTGGCCAGCACTCATAGACTATTGCTAGTCCCCAAGCAAACCACTTGGCCATTCAACATAACTAACCAATCAGTGGAATAGTAAAGATAATAACTGGTGGACATTCTCTGTCTCAAAGATTTTATCAAATAAACAGGCTAGTATGAAGGAAACTAACTCAACATAATCTCAATCAACAACTCAACTCTAGTCTATGAAGCATCTAACTCTACTATCAAGATGAGGCCAATTACAGGCCATGGTTACCTCAACCAAAAGAAGATAAAGTGCTAAATTCAAGCTAGATGATATTAATATGGAAATCCTCTTAAACGACCCCAAAAAGAGCCCGGAAATGTGCCTCAGAAGTACCTAGAATCGTATTTCTATATATCTAAAATTCCATTTGTTATTTCAAAAATCTGACTTCATGTTCTTGTTCAGGGGGTCAAATTGAGTGGGAAGTAGTTCTAACTCAAATTTTAGAGCAACCGTATCAAAATTCAAAAATCGCAAAAAATGCAATTTAAAAAGGTAAACTTTGAAGGGGCATATCTCTAAGCACGAAAAGAATTGGATGGCCACAACCTACAGAATTAAATCCCTTTGAATTATCTTTCCAACGGACTTGGTTTCACTTCATTCCTAGTTTGGATGAAGGATTTATGCCCATTTTCATAGAACTCATTTGTGTAGAAAATGCAAATTCCAGTGAGGTTAGCGCAACACTTCCGCTACGCGCCCCTATTATTTTTTATGCCTGTTTTAATTTTTTCAAATTCAAGACTTACAAGTCTTAGGCCTAAGGGTGCCCACACTTGAAAATACCTATACTTAGCCTAGTTCACCCTCATATCATCCTAAACATTCACTAGTACTCACTTAAACACTTAGACTAATATTTCTCTCAAGATTCAAGTCCCAAAACCCTCATCCGAATTTAAGGAATTCCTTCAAGCTTCAAGTCTCCATTAAAGTCTTCTTAAACAAATTCTTCAAGGTCAAGCTATGTAGTGTTAAACCATTAGGTCCTTTCACCTATGGTGCCTAAGCTTCCTTTTTACGAATATTGCATGATTTAAAGTTGATTTTACATGTGGGTCTTATATATTAAAAAACTTATTGCACAGCGATTTGAGTTCATGAAAGTATGGTTGTTTTAGCATGTTTTGAGCTCTAGATCTTGGATCTAATGTTGGATTTGATGAGGGGTTT
>JAOTQR010085711.1:0-36007 GCA_025774065.1 Solanum ossicruentum
CTTGTTGCATTGCATCCTACATACTTAGTACATTCAAATGTACTAACACATACTCTATGCCTACATAATGTTACCATGTAGGTACCGAAGCTCCACTTGATCATCCTCCTCCACATGGCTAGTACAATTACTCTCAAACTAGTTGGTGAGTCCTCTATTTTGGAGACATTGTCTATGTCTTTATGCTTTTATTACGACTCTTTTTTATTGTACATTTTGACTATGAGGTGAGTCTGGTTGCTTGTCTTGGCCCCCTAAGTTTTATGGTTAGAGGTGTTGTTGGACATATTATGTGTAATGTTTTGAGCTCTGACTCTCTCTTGAGTCTTGATGTTTATGATTTTAAACTTGTCCCTTAGCCTCGGGTATCCCTATTTACATACTTTTATTCTCTTTTGTTGGTTCCACGACCGAGGATATGTAATGATATGTTAAGAGGCTTGCTTAGGGTCCCTTTAAGTTCCCCATGCACCGTGTCACGTCTAGACCCTAGGCTTGGGTCGTGACACTACATGTGTTTGGCTATGTTATTTGAAACATGGTTTGAAAATTTTCATGGTATACATGTTGTATTTTTGCATATGATGTATGTATTCCATTCATTAGAACTTACCTTTAGAACATTCGAGGATAAACGTTCCTGAGCGAGAGATATTGTAAGGCCCCACTAATATTTCCCAAGATACACCTCCTTTTTGAATGTTTAAGCGGTCGTTGTTAAGATATATAACCTAAAAAAGGTTAGGGTCAAACTCACAGGGAATATGGTCAGACTCAGAGTAATTGCAAGCAAGTCATGTGAATTAACCTACTTATCTCCTGAAAGAGGGGTGGTTGAAGTTTGTAGAAAGCAAACCTAAATTAGAGCAAGTGTTATGAAACTAGTGAAGTAACTAGGGTATTGTGTTCCCCATTGTTCCCTATCTTGGTATTACTAAATAATCATAATCTTTCCTAGTGTGTAGCATGTAGAATGGTAAGTTAAATTTACAAAATCCATTGATCCAGGTGAGAGGTAAATTTCACTACGTGATTTGATCTATCTTTGCAGTGTGACATTACTAACCCTTACCTATCATTCCAGTACAACCTCCCATAATCCAGTTCGGTTGATTAGAATGAGAGGAATCTTATTGAATCCTATTAATTAATCTCTTTTCCCATTTATTACTACCTTGATCTAATCTGTAACAATTAAGCAAGTTCTAACATTGGCCACCATTAAAATGCAATCAATACAAAGAGAATTAATTAGTACATGCATGCACACCTTCCAAGAATTATAGATTATCCGGTTTAACCTTGTTAGTTCTTCATAGTTCTCACAACCCTGGCTGTGGGTTTAGCTATGCACAATCATTGTAGATGAAAGAATCATGATTTTTAATAATATAATTAAGCACTTAAAATAATAAAGTTAAGAACAAGAAATCTCAAATTCTTCATAAAGTTGTTTTTCAAGTGTCTCGTGTGTCTCCTTCTCTTCGATCTCTGTCTAAAGAAAAAAACTTTAAAAAACTTATTTATAATAAGTAAAATACAACTCCAAAATAAAATAGGAAAACTAGATTTGGCAGGCATTATGATCAGGGTTACGGGCCGTAGAACTTTTATGTTCCGTACCTGGGCTTCGTAGTCTTCATTCTTTAAAATCTGCTATCACTTCTACGAGACCTTTCTACGGGTCATATTCAGACTTACGGCTTGTCTATGGTTTCATCTGACAGCTTTCCAAAAATTTCTCTATTTCTAATCCTCAAGGCATGAAACCTAATCGACGACTAGTATAAAATTCCATGGCTCATTTAATAGTTCATGGATATAAATTCAGAAAATCGGCCCTTCACTAGATCTCAACCATGAAACCACTCTAGGGCTTATGGAAGTTCCCATAGCCCGTAAAGTGCTTCGTACTTTATCAATAATTCAGCATCTGCAACACTTTCCCAACACATGCCAAATCCTGTAATCTTGAGAAAAAACATAAAAACACATCAAATCAACAAACATCGCTTAAATAATGCACAAAAATCCCAGTTTTAAGCACCAAAAGTGTTGTATTTTGACAACAGATCAACACCCTCAACTTAAAATTATTACTTGTCCTCAAGAGACAGACTCAATCTGCATAAGTAATATAGTAACACACAGACATCAATCTAATGGAACACATCATCTCCAGATCAAGCACAAATATCCACACTATTCATCAATGCATACCAGATAGTCATCAAACAAACTAATACAGATAAATACATGTGACAGTGCAACTATGACAACCAAGGTAACCACAGATAAGCAACAATCACTAAAATAACCTAGAATCAACAGTGTAATGCAAGTGCCCTCACAAAACGAACTCCCATATTACACTCGTGATAGTATTTTCATGTTCAATGCTTAGGACTAAAAAAGATTGCTCACACTCACAACAAAATATTCAAACACCATGCCCAATAACATATGCTTGCCCCTATACTCACAACTATGACTTTCGACTACTTGGATTAGGATCAGTATAGGACTTTCTTGGCTTGTAACATAGGCTCAAAGGGTTTTGGTTTGATATTTGTGGAACATAGTGACTAATAATGCTCATTAACACTGTGTTATTCTACAATTTATCCCTACCAACACTACCATTTTCAAGTCATTCTCCCATTTTCCTATTTTAAGTAATTCTGGGTGAACTTTTCATAATTTTAGCTTATTGCCCTTTTTTCACATTCTTTTGCTTTTTAGCATATTGTTTATGCATCTATTAATTTTCCTTGCCCCATAGCACATCCCCTCCCCTTTATCATGTATCACTCGCTTCCACCCCATTTATTGTTATTACCCTTACTCCAGCCACCCTCAACTTAGGCTTTGGGCCTGAGTTGAGGTGCACAATATCCAACCCTCGAACCAGGGCCACTTTTCATAGGATCCCTTAAGTTTTTTGCCTCAGTCAAGGTGCACAACATTCAATGAAGGAACAAGGCCAATTTTAGGATTTTACATTCAACAAAGCTAGGTTACGCAGGTTTTTTATAAAGAAAAGAGTACATGCAAAGCTCAGATATTTGGATCAAGGGATACATTACATTTATCGTTTACTTAGGTTAACTCGACTAATATGAACAATAGCCTAAGATCATTTCCTAACCAACTAACCTACAATCTAAGTCAGAGTAACAAGGCAAGTTCTGAATTGACACATAGTATAAGAATTAAGCAAAGAAAGCTCACACATACCTAGCATTGATTACACTATCAACATAGACCCTCAGATCATGATTTTCATCACAATGAAACCTCCCTTATCAGATCAGTGATAACACATGGTTATTATCAGGACTACCTAACAAAATTTTTGATGGGTATCATTTTTCAAAAAACTAACATATGTCATAGACTTTGGTACTACATCCTACTAATACTATGTACATATCCTATACATGCTAGTTCAATAGAAAATAAATGTCCTTAGTGAAACAACATAGGTAAGAAAACCCCTCGAACTCAAAATTTGGGATAGTTATAGGCCATAGTTACCCAAAGTTCACTGAAATCTATAACTACCCACACCCCATCAAAAAATGTTTGCATTTTCTTCAATGCACAAAATAAACAATAGCAAAGTGTAGGGGTCAAAACAAACATACATGGACGCCTAAGCGCCGGTCTCTAACTAGGACTGACTACCCTAAACTTGCCTGGTGGTCTTCTCAATAGCGGCAACATGTTT
The DNA here is from genome assembly GCA_025774065.1 of Solanum ossicruentum. Classification (NCBI taxonomy): domain Eukaryota; kingdom Viridiplantae; phylum Streptophyta; class Magnoliopsida; order Solanales; family Solanaceae; genus Solanum; species Solanum ossicruentum. Next base: position 3,731 of record JAOTQR010085711.1, read on the forward strand.
CGATGGTCCAATACCATTCATCATCTCTAACTCACCTATCTTCCATGATACCTCATCCTATATGGAGCAAAGTCTCGCTAGCTAGTAAGTCCATATTTTGGACTCATTTTGGAGTTAAATTGCACGGAAACGTTGCCTCTACTGAGCTAATAATTCTAACTTCTATCAAATATGCATGTGCTATGATATGAATGGAGTTAAAAGTACGCAAAAGAGCAAGACTTGGTGGAATTCTCGAAAAGTGAGCAAAAGTGCTGAAAGGCAGTGAAAAGCGGTGTCGCCGACATCTTCAGCAATCTGCCGAATGCTCAAGAATATCACCTAACTATGCAGTAACCTAGGTTCAAGGACAAGTGAAGAGTGCAGTTAGAATTGATGCCTCAAAGCGTACTCGATGATACGCCGAAGTGCACAAGTCATCGCCTAAATTTGCAGCGCCCAAAGCCCCAAAATACTAACAGTAAAGCTATATGAAGAATATTTTGGCTCATCACCGAATTGGAAATGATGAGTAAAGAGTCATCGCCTAATGTTGCATTGGAAGTAGCCCTATGAAGATGCAAATAAAAGCAGTGAAGTGCACATTCAGTGCATCACCGGAGTGTGCAGCGGTGGTTGACCTTGGTCGCCGAACGACATTTTGCAGCACAATATCTCACACTTTTGATGAAAAAGGCATCGAGGAGTCCTAAAAGGAAATGATAAGAAAAAGCGAGAAACAAAAAGTTTAAAATTGAGACAAAAAGCTAGAAAATTGAGGACCCTCTAATAAAAGGAGAGAAAAAAAGAGTCTTGTCTAGAAAGAAAATACAAAGGGGAGACACTTTAAGATGATGAATCAAAAGCACAAGAGATGTCAAGGATGAGACGAATTAAAAGGGAATCAAAAGAACCTTTGTTCTTGAAATGAACATGTAGAGTTTAAGGAGGGATGAGTCACTATTGACCATATGCTAACCTACCCAACCATTATCCAACATTACAATCCTAGCAAAGTTCTTTGGGATCCTAGTGAGGAAGAAAGTCAAATGAACTATAATTGAGAATAAGAGCAAGCCTATGGGTTGAAGCTTACATGCTATTTCTCATTTGAGAGAGTAAGAGTTGAAGAGATCCTCTATAGACAATGGCATAATTCAAGATCTTCTTTGGTGTGAGGACAAATGGCTATGGTTTTGGGCAGTGATTAGCAGCTACATGAGCAATTATAGGCATAGCCATGTTTTAATTACTCCTTAGCCATCTTTTGAGGATTCAAGGTCATGTAAGTGGTTAGTAGACGCTCGACGAGGGATGAAAAAGGTGAAAATTTATGTGTTGCTCCCTGTGGCCCTATTTGCAAGCTCTGATTTGGATAGAGTGATGTTTAATTTTCTTAAGGGCAAGCAAAGGCCTAAGTTGGACATAGGAGTGGCAAACAAGCAGGTCCAGTCGAATATGAGTCGATAAAAAATGACTCAAACAAAAATGGATCAAACATGAGTTAAAGACTCATATTTTAAATGAGTAAAAATGAGTTACCCAATGGGTAAGTATAGGTATCCATATTAATCAATGTATACTTATAGATACTCAAAGTGTTTGACCTTCTATCTTGCTTCCCAGCTGGAGCACCCCCACATCAAATATTATTTGTTGGGAATTTTATCATTCACTAAGATAATATATAATTAATTCAGGAAACAGGTGCATAAATGATAAACCAGTTTGTCAGTTTCACTAAAAAAAGAAAGAAAAACAAAGATTAAAGTCAACTGCTAACTGAAATTAAAAGTCTTCCAGAAGATTTTCTACACTAACGTATTCCAATAAGAACACCACATATCAGTAAACAAGAACGAAAAATTTTAAAAGGTCAAACGAGAAGAAATATTGTAAATGAAGCTCTTTTCCATCTTTTTCCAACTTGTGCTGATGCACTCAAGTCAGAGAACAAATATTTTTCTAAAATGAGTAAGACGTTTTGCCTACGAATGTGGAAGATTCTAAAATTTGCTCGACAGCATGTTGAGGGCATCACTTGCAGTAAAATTCTCACAAATTCTCTGATTTGTGCTATGTTAGATTGTCATTTGAAGTGCAACAACCTGAAATGGTAGAAGAAATCTCAAAATTATAAGTTGCTAATCAAACTATATCATTCAAGACTCTTGCAAACATGGTTCCAAAGGGAATGCCAAACCACAAGAAACTAACTGCCAACATATTGCAATGTACTTGAGCAACATATTGCCAACATACTGAAAGAACTGCTGAGATAGTGATAGATAGCAAAAGAAATTTAACCATCCATATTGTCACAACAACTTTTAACCATCCATATTAAGATAAAGGACCAACTTTTAACCGCTAAAGTAATGAAATTTCAATTATCTACACAAATAACAGATGTTAGTGAGCATATATCAAGGTAGTTTAGTTGATCCATCTCAAGAATTTCACTAACAAAGCACATGGCTCACAAAGTCGAATTAGGAGACCAACGCGTTATTTAACCATAAAACTTTTGGTTACTAATAAATCTAAAATTCCTATTTGAATTAGAAGAAGCTTTCTTGGCATATAAACAACAAGCACAAACTGATATAAGACTAAAAGCTTACTACATTACATGCTTACAAAAGGGATCAGATAAATAACAAGCACATTTCTTCAATTTTTTGAAACAAAAAAGTAAATTTACCAAAGAAAAGGAACACCCATTTTTCAGCATTAACCTCTCAAATGAAAACAATCAAATACCAAGTTAAGTTTCAATACAACACATAACATAATGCAGGGGCAGCATTAGACTATAGCCTACAGGTTCAGCCAAATCTAGTACCTGTAGCTCAAACTCTATATTTTTGTTTATTTGGAAACCAAATTGACATCATAATCCAGATGTTTTCAAACTTTACAGAGTCAAAACTAAATTGAGGCAAAGGTGATTGATCGTCAGGTTCAGCGGGCTTGACCTACAGTCGCAAAAGAGGCATGGACACCAAAAAATGAAATGTTTCTCTAGCATTTACCTTAGGAAAACATAACCCTCATTTTTTGGACCAATAAGCTAAATGAATTTACCATCAATCTGTAGTAAACAACACAAAGTACCAAGGAAAATGTAAAAGAAAGTTGAGCTACTCTTACCTCTATGTTTTTGACATAGGGTCGAATATCGATAGATATCTCATCTTCATCGGAATTAGATCCATCAAGATCTTAAACAATTTACAAAAGATAAGTCATTACAGTGTTAAATCAAATCCTCTAAAGAAAAGAAACAAATGAAAATTAATTTACCTTCTTGTCCAGAAATACAATCTCTAGTACATAGTTTTGCCTCGGCATAGGATGAATATAACTTCGAAACTTTCCAATGACACGACCTCCTATGCTAACTGCAGATTCAAAGGATACTGCAGTGATGGGCACACTCAAAAATCTCGTGCCATTATTGAATGTTCTGGATACCTTAGTTTGTTATCCTTCCAAAAGCCAAGTGCATCTAGATTTGGATTTATTTTGCGGTCAAGATTAACTTCTTCCAAATATAAGTCTTATTGGGTTTTACTTGTACATGATTCTAATTGAGTTTGGAACATATCAAACTTCTCAAATGCATCAGTCAATTCATTGCTACTACTATAAACATGCTCCTTTGATAACGAAGTTGACAACGACGTTGTAGCAGGAGATATCAAATACTCTTTGAATAATAACTGCAAAATTAGCTTCGATAACCTTCTCTTATTGATCAGTAGTATCAGAACAAGCTTTGAAAAATAAAACATAACAAAATTCAACTTATATCGAGTGTCAAGAACCATCTCTATAGATAAAATGATACTATATGACTCCCAATATTTTTTAAACTTCCTTAACATTGAAGTAGCCATATTTTTCACCACAGGATCTTCACTATTTTTGTCTTCTTCCAATAACATTTCACTTCTCCATATATTAGGAAAATGCAAATTTGTCATGGGATATAAAATAAACTAATAATGTCATAAAATGACCTGACAAATGTAGCTACAATCTGAACCTTTTTCCATTCATCTTCAAAAAGGCCATGTTTAAAATGTACCAACTCATAATGAATATATGTCTGCTGACATAGAAGAGCACTTTCAATCATTTGATTGGTGGAATTCCACCAAATAGGTGTATCTTGGCGTAGCTTTGGAACATGGTAGACCAAGGTTATTAAGACACACTGCAAATTTCTCTAATCTTATTTCGGAATTCTTGATATACTTAACACCTTCTCTAATTTTTCCAACAGTTGTATCAGCCTTCTCCAAACCGGCCTTAATTATTAAGTTAAGAATGTTACTTCCACAACAAACATGAAAAAGCTTTCCCTCACATACTAGTGAACGCATCAAAGACAAATGGTACTTCAAAACATCAACCACACAATTACTGCAAGTGGCATATCTAAGGTAAGGGTGAAGATTTTCTTTTTGTTTTTCCATTCTTTAAAAAAATCAATCAATAAGTGACCTAAAACTAAACCCGAATGTGGAAGAGGAACATGACAAAAAATCAAAACCCTTTTTCTGAAGAACCCAATTTAAGTCCACATAATAAGCTGTTACACACATATAGCCATTAGATACTAATGAAGTCCACATGTCTAATGTCAAACACACCCTACTAGAAATCAACGCAAGCTAAGCTTTTAGAAGTTCATTTTCTCTTGCATACAAATTCATGATATTTGACTTGGCTGTGTTTCTTGATATATAGCTCACCATTGGATTTAAATAAGAATGAACGTCCCTGAGGTCTTTATGCTGTACAAAACTAAAAGCGTAATTATTTTTGATCTATTGGCTCATTTTTACCCTCTTTAACTTTATTCAAATGACGCATATTCTCCGAATGATGCTTTAGAATTGTTGTTCCAGATGTAGGGCCCATTATGAAATTTTGTTTATTAATAGTGCATTCAGCTTTATACTTTCTGTCAATAGAATAAGTCTTAAGCCTATCAAAGAAATCCCAAACAACAGATGTTTTCCTTTTTGCTTGTTTCAATGAAGTTGAAGAACTTCCTTCACAAGATTCTACATTGCCTTCCATTGACATATTTACCTAATTTTACGGTAAGCAAGTCAGCAAAGCATTAGCAGATAGTTAAAACAGTTAACCATCCTCTGCAAAGGACAACTGAATTGGGTTTGAGTTCAGAATAATCAAAATGGAGATGGAATGACGTTGAGAGATGGATCACAGTTAGAAGAATCAATAGTCGATGAGTAGCTAGTGTTGTTATACTATATTATATAGAAAAAAATGTAACTCCGATCTAACTAAATCCTAAAAATAGCTAGAGGATTATCCAAGAAGACCGCCCATATTTTATGAATCTAATATGGGACTATACAACATAATACACAACAGAAAGGTGGGGAATAACTGGACCTCTTTCAAATCCTTTTACATCATAGAAAGAAATGTGTAGAAAATTCCCCTTTTATCTCCTTTTCAATATAATGGAAGGTGAAAGCAAATAACTATTCATTATCGCAAAATAATAATTCAACTACAAATCCTTTAGATCATAGAAAGAAAAGTGTAGACAATTAATCAAATACCTTTTCAACATCCTTCACTCGCTTCCTAAATTTCCTCCCTTAGTTTTCTATTCTACAGCCTATCTATTTCTTAGCAACTCTATCAAAATCATTTGCGTCCAACATAGAGAAACAAGAAATTCAAAGTATCATAGCAGCAACCACCACAAAAACAAGGAAAAAATGAGAGAGAGATGGAACAAAAGTAAAGATGAAGGAGAAAAGCTTACCGGAGAAGTCACTACTTCGAATGTTTCCAATTGAAGTCGATGTTAGAAGTCGGAATAAAAAGTCAAGTCACGTAAATGAAGGGTTTTGATTTTTCCTAGAGAAAATCCTATTTTCCTTAGAAGGGTTTTGATTTTTCAACATAAATGAAGTGCTTCTAGTGATTGTGGGATTTTACCCATTTAAGTACCTGTCACGACCCAAAATAGTGCCTACATGTGACATTATGAATGAGGAACCTGAAGAGTCTCCAAACAAGTCTCTTAACTTATAATTATATATCATTGGTCGTGAAAGCATTTAAATGACCTTAAAAAGTAGAAATATGGGGCAATGGGACTAAGGGAAAGTTTGCATATCAACAACATACAGAGTCAAAAGAGTCAAGGCTCGTAACATAAATAGATATCATGTCCAACAACACCTCTATTACATAGATAAGGGCGGGGCCAAGACAATGTAACTGGGCTCATCCTCATAGTCAAAATAGAAAGTAAAGAGAAACATATAATAAGGTCCCGGAAGTGGAGGACTCGTCAACTAGCTTGAATAGCACCGAACTCACCACATGGAGGAGGATGATCAATTTGGGCACTAGTTCCTACATGGTGACATCATGTAGGCACAACATATGCATTAGTACGTTTGAATGTGCTAAGTATGTAGGATGCAATGCAATAATAAGTAGGCATCATAATCAAAATGCATAATACTAAGAAATAGACATAATATAACAATATGACATCTATGTTCAATGCTTAAGCTAAACATGCATAAGTAATCGTGCTCATATTGGATATCATATTTGAAGAAGAGACCAAGCTAGATGTTCAAGGTATAAACCCCATGGTTGTTGTGTGGTATAAACCTCTCACATGGTTGATGGCAATCATAACTTTCCAACGCGGTGACGAAGTATAAACCCCTCGCATGGTTGATGAGTATAAACCCCCAACGTGGTTACCTAGGCTCTTGTCCCCCCAGTTAGGTATGGTCTAATGCAACACTTTATATAGAGTATATCATGCACATAAACTCATTTAGTCATCATAACATCATTCATATCATATCCCATGCTTTAGACCGTCAACTACTCAAGAAACTACATCCGGATATTTTATCAAACACTTAGAGGGTATGAAGGGGTAGCATAAAACTATGCAAATTAGAGATGAAATCATGCAAGAAAATCCATTGTAAAAACCATCAAGACCTTGCAACACCCTCAAGACATATAAATCAAAATTCCTCATCAAACCTTACAACAGATCCAAGATTTATAGCTCAAAACACAGCAAAACAATCACATCTTCACATAGCTTTAACATAATGTGCAGTAAATTTCATAATAATCAAGGCTCATTTGTAAATCAACTTTAATTCATGCAATTTGAGTAAAAGATGGCTTGGGTATCATGGGTGAAAGGAACCCATGAAAGAAACCCACATACATTGGCTAGGAGGTGAACTTGGTGAAGATTGGAGATAGAGACTTGAAGCTTGAAGAAGAACCTTGAAGGAGAACCTTAGCTTGGGAAGAGTGTTTAGGACTTGAGTTTGGGGAGTGAAAATATGGCTAAGTGTTTTAGTGAGTATTGGGGAATGTTTAGGATGATAAGAGGGTGAAATTTGGCTAAGTATGGGTAAAACACATATGGGTATCCATAGGCCCAGGACCCAAAGCCTTAGAGTCGAAAATAGAAAATGAACAAAACAACACTGGGGCATGTCGTGCCATAGATGTGGAAATTGTTCTGGAAATTGCGTTCTTGAAATTTCGTAATTGCTAAATCTTTGTTGTTAAATCGGGATTAGACACTCTTCCCTCTAATTTGGACTCCCCGAAGAAGAATCTAAACTCGGATTTTCGAAATAATGAACGGATTTTGAGATATGTAGAAATTAAAATTCTGGGCATTTCGAGGCACGTTTTACGATACTTTTTGGGGTTGTTACAATATCTCCCCCTTGGGAATATTCATCCCCGAATGTAAAAGAGACGTACAAGACAAGAGTGAATATAACAAATCATGCCCAACAAGAATGCAACATCACCTTTAAAACACCACTTCAAAATCTCAACATAAGTGTCAAAAATCATCATGAACTTGTCAACATAAACATGGATGCATGCAAATGACATAGGGGCCGAAACATAAAACTTGAAGTCACAAGAAGGGGTTCCACATGTTATTATAAGCTTGAATAGAATGAAAGTGGTATGGATATCGCTTTTCCACGCCCGCTATAGCTCCACAAGAGACACTTTCGACTTGACGATTCTTCCAAAGAGCCTTGACGATCACTACCCCCTAAACAGTCAACTTCTTCAACCCTTCCATCCAATACATCCACCAGGACCTCTTCCTAAAGCAACTTATCCTCCACAACACCCACAATATTACGAGTTCTACAACACTAGAATCACCACCCACATCCCTTCAACCTAAAGGCATGAAAAATCGGACAAACCATAACCATACCTTAGGTAATTCCCAAGCTTATGCAACCTAACCAACCTCCCTTTACACTCTATAAGGAATCACAATCCTCAACTCAATTGTCAACCTTAAATACACCTAAAACACTTGGCACCATAACCACCATCTCTCCCTTTGGAGACAACCTCCACTTTATCATTCTCTCACTCAAAACTTCTAACTCCAATAAGACGGAATCAAGGGCTTTCCTAATATAGACCTCTTAAACCAAGAAGATTTGGAACCATCAAGAAGGCTACACCAACATGCTCAACTCCCCTCAACCTAACTTCCAATCTAACCAACCAATGGGCCTCTCTAGTCTCTTCTTTGCCACCATCAACAACACATGCTAGGCTACCTAGAGCACCGACCACAACATTAGCCTTACCAAAAAAAATATGTTGCACACCCATTTCATAATTCTCAAGAATTTTAACCACCTTCTTGCTATTTACGATGCACATGTACCATATTTAGCAACAACATCTCAGTTACCCATGGCTTGCAACTCTACCCCCAAACGATTTAGAACCTCTAAACAAATCAATACCTCATCACTAGAGACACCACAAACATACCAAGGTAGGATTTTAATACCATGTTCATGAAACCCAATAGACACAATCGGTGCACAAGCCCACCTAACAACTCCACCAATAATCAAATGCTCATTCCTAGATCAAAAGGGCACTTAGGGATGTCACCTGCTCTCCTCCACACTTGAGAACAAACCCGAACCTCAAACCAACCTTAGGGAAGTGACTACCCCATTGGAGCTTGACCAAATAGATCGACCATCCTTAACCATCATATTACAACCTTACAGGTTCTACATTCATTGGAAGCATGCTATGCAAGTAGCCCAAACTACCACAAGACCTCCAACCCATCAAGCTAAGTCCAACCAAGATCACAAGACAAGGCTCTATGCAACAAAAACATGGGGCAACCCTCATAGACCCAACCCTCTCAATCCATTGGTGCTAAGTCGTCATCCCACAAGAATACTTATAACATACATATACATACTTTCAATGAGGCAATAGTCATTTTTCTTTCAGAATCATTTCAATGCACAATTGAGCTTAAAATCCAAACATCATTCATATTAATTCATACTTAGGATCAAATGCCAAAATCATAATTTCATAGTCTTAATATTCATTCATAAGAATAGTCCATTCATATACAAAATGGTGCAAGCACCCAAAATGCTTAAAGAGCCAAAATCAAAGACACATATGTGATCACAATGTTGTCATAACCAATCTTTTATGAAAATCATACCATAAGACGAAATTGGGCTTAGCCAAATGATAATTTTCAAAATAATCCATGTACATGAATGCATATGATATGAACAACGAGGAAATGACATTGGTATTAAGACTCTATTTAAAAATCAATATTTATAATATGAAGTTGAAGTGAAAGCATAATTAATTTCATACTTAAACCCATAATGCAATCTCTCATGCATCTCAAAAGGGGAACATGCATACATATAACTTCATAAATTCAAGGTAAATTCCCATATAACGGTTTAAATCACATTAAAATCATCAAATAAACACTACCCATGATGCATCAATAGAATTTTAGGAATTGTAATATTCAGAACTCCAAATTAAAGTAAGCAAAATCTATGTAGATTTTCTTGAAAATAGTTTTGAGTCTCCTTGATTGCAAGGGATCAAGGATTAACCCTCATACACATGAATCCTACTGGAACCAAGGAATAACACAAGATATCAACTCCCAAACTTGTCCAATCACCCCACTCAAAACGTCGGTCACAACATTGGCCTTTCTCAGGGTCAACTAAGTTATAGGAGAAACAATAGAAGAGAATTTATTAACAATCTCGAGTAATAGCCCACAAAACCCAAGAGGCTCCTAATACCCAAGGGAGTCAAGTTCTAGGCTAAGACCTAATCACCCTTATCTTACTAGGGTCCATCTTAATAACCTCACCTGGCATCACACGGCCTAGGAAGGCAAGCTCTTTCAACCAAAATCTCCATTCCTCCTATTTTGCATCCCACCTTCTTCCTTGAACTTTATTGTACTACCCTTTAAAGACCCACATGCACTACCTCATTAGGGAACATAAGCTATCATATCATCACCAAGACTACCATAAGCCTATTTGAGTAGGGGCTAATAGATTCTATTTATGAGATTTGTAGGCATAACCGGCACACTAGTCCAACCAAAAGACACTGCCCCAATTTTGAAATATCAAAAAGGGACATTCAAGGCCTCATCTACCACCACCAATAGCACAATAACAAAATAACTTAGGTCTTACACCTCTATTCTTACAAGTTGACAAATGCAACCCCTTAGAGACCTAATTGTACCATAAGACAAGAAATGGACTTACCTCTTTTGCTACCACTTGACAACCTCCCACTTCAAGACGGGTTCATTAGGGATTCGAGATCTAGCTCTATGGGTCCTACCATCAATGAAGACACTACATGTATGTACTCATTCCATCCCTATAATGACATCCAAATTCACCGTGCTGTTCCAACAAACCACAAAGCAAGACCTAATGCAATACAAACCCGAATCAACACCTATGAACCACGTAGCAACAATATACCTCAAAAAAGGATAGATATCAAATATTCACACCACATCTTGGGCACATGAGAAGCCCCACTAGCAACCAAAAGAATAGAGAAGAAATAGTGGCACATCGGGCAAAGAAAACTTCAACTTATCGGTAATAGCATCAGGCACCTCATCCGCACCTCGAGTCACTTCATCAACACGACCACCTTGATCTAAAGGTCGACAATATTGGCAAACTGGAATTTTATGACCTATCTTGCCACACGCAAAGCATAAACTCGTGTTCCTCCAACAAGCACCACTATGAGTCGTTCCATATTTTGGGCATCTAAGATGAGTCATTCCTTCATCTCCAAGGGCAATCCTTCTTCTTATGTCCTATTTTGCCGCAATCAAAACAAGTATTGGTGCCCTTGAAACATGGGCCCCTATGAGCCTCATCACATGTCGAACACATAGCATGACCTCTATCCTTGAGACTTTGCAACTTTCCTTCAACATGGGCCTTCTTGGCCTCACTATCTCTCCTCTTACCATTTGGAGTGCCGAAAGTACCCACTTGTTGTTCAAGGTGAGTTGCCAATTTCACCGCCGCTTTGGCCACTTTCCATTGAGCATCGCAAATCTTTGCATTCATGTTATCACCATCCTGAGTAGCTTGAGACATATCCTGGAATATAACGGTAAGGGGTTAGCAATAAACCCTAGAGGATCTAACTCTATCGCACAACATAGATCATGAAGAAGTGGACCATTTCCTAGAATGCCTCATAGCCTCATACTCATAATTGTGGTGCACAACACAACCATGAATAAGACTCTAATCGACTCAATTTGTTTGACTCCGAGGACCTACAACCTAGCTCTGATACCAAGTTTGTCACGATCCAAAATAGGGCTTAAACGTGACACGACGAATGAGGAGCTCGAAGCATCCCAAAATAAGTCTCCTAACTTATCATTACACATCATTGGTCACAGAAGCATTCAAATGACATAAATGAGTAGAAATAAGGGCAATGGGAATAAAGGAAGTTTGCATATCAACAACATCTAGAGGCAAAAGAGTCAAGGCTCGTAACATAGATACATATCATGTCCAACAACACCTCTACTACATAGATAAGAGCGGGGGGCAAGACAAAGCAACCGGGCTCACTCTCATAGTTAAAATAGAAAGTAAAGAATAGTCTTTCAATACATAATAAGAGAAACATATACTAAGGTCCCCAAAATGGAGGACTCACAACTAGCTTGAATAGCACCGAACTAGCTATGTGGAAGAGGATGATCAATTTGGGAACTGGTTCCTACATGGTTACATCATCTAGGCATAGAGAATGCGTTAGTACATTTGAATGTACTAAATATGTAGGATGAAATGCAAAAATAAGCAGGCATCATAATAAAAGTGCATAATATTAAGCAATAGGAATAAATAACAATATGGCATGTATGTTCAATGCTTACATGCATAAGTAAATCATGCTCATATAGGATATCATATGTGAAGAAGAGACCAAGATAGTTGTTCAAGGTATAAATCCTGTGGTGGTTGTGTGGTATAAACCCCTCACATGGTTAATCGTAATCATACCTTACCAACACGGTGACGATGTATAAACCCCTCGCACGATTCATGATTATAAACCCAAAATATGGTTACCCGGGCTCTTGTCTCCCCGGATCGGGTATGGTCTAATGCAATAGTTTTATAGAGTATATCATACACATAAGATCATTTCGTCACGATAGCATCATTCATATCATATCTCATGCTTTGGACTTTCAACTACTCAAGAAACCACATCCGAACATTTTATCAAATACTTAGAAGGTGTGAAGGGGTAGTATAAAACCATGAAATCCATTATAAAACCATCAATCAATACCTTGCAACACCTTTAAGACATATACATCAAAAACCCTCATCAAACCTTACAATAGATCTAAGATTTATAGCTCAAAACATAGCAAAACAATCACAACTTTACATAGTTTTAACATAGTGTGCAGTGAATATCATAATCAAGACCCATCTGTAAATCAACTTTAAATTATACAATTTGAGTAAAAGGGGGCTTAGGTATCATGGGTGAAAGGAACCCATGAAAGAAACTCACATAACTTGGCTTGGAGGTGAACTTGGTGAAGATTGGAGATGGAGACTTGAAGTTTGAAGAAGAACTTTGAAGGAGAATCTTAGCTTGGGAAGAGGATTTGAGACTTGAGTTTGGGGAGTGAAAATATGGCTAAGTGCTTTAGTGAGTATTGGAGAATGTTTAGGATGATATGAGGGTGAAATTTTGCTATGTATGGGTAACAACACGTATGGGAACCCTTGGGCCCAAGATCAAAGCCTTGGACCCTAAAATAGAAAATGCACAAAATAGCACTGGGGCGTGTCGCGCCCCAGACGCGGAAACTGTTATGGAAATTGCGTTCTTGAAATTTTGTAATTGCTAAATCTTTACTCTTAAATCGGGGTTAGACCCTTTTCCCCTAATTTGGTCCCCCTGAACAAGAATCGTTAGTGGGATTTTTGAAACAACAAATGAATTTTAAGATATATGAAAATTAAAATTTCGGGCATTCTAAGACACGTTTTTAGGCACTTTTTGGCGTCGTTAGTGTACCTATATTTTAAATGGTCAAATATGAGTTAGATTCATATTGGACAATTCTAGAGTGATCATATATCCAATCCATTTTAAATGGGTAAAAGTGGATGGATAACCATGTATATTATCCATTTTGCCAGCCCTAATTGGGGGTGTTGATGAGTCCATATTTTGGACTAATTTTGGGGTTAAATTGCAAGGAAATATTGCCCTTAGTGTGCTAATAATTCCAATTGCTAACAGATATGCATGTGCTATGACAGAAAATGGAGTTAAAAGTGCACAAAAGGGCAAGACTTAGTGGAATTTTTGAAAGTGAACAAAAGTGCTGAATGGGGTGAAAAGCGGTGTCACTGACATCCTCAGCAATCCGTCAAACACTCAAGGAGATCACCTAACTATGTAGCAAACACAGGTTCTAGGACAAGTCAAGAGTGTGGTTAGATTCGATGTTGCAAAGTATACTCAGTGATATGTCGAAGTGCACAAGTGATTGCCTAAAGTTGCAGCACCCAAAGTCCCAAAACTCTGACAGAAAGGTAATATGAAGAATATTTTGGTGTATTACCAAATTTGAAAGGTAGAGCAAAGAGTCATCACCTAATGTTGTAGTGGAAGAAGCCTTGTGAAGATGCACAGGAAAGCAGTCAAATGCACATTCGGTGCATCATCGAAGTGCTCAGTAATGGTCGACCTTGACCACCGAACAATATTCAGCAACACAAACATTCACACATTTGTACAGAGTATATAAGTAATTAAAAAATGACATTGTACATCATTTGTTCATTCCAAGTCAGAATAATTAGTCTGTAGTAGTAGTACCTAGAACATTCCTCTTAGAGTGCATGGGAGGCTAGGGTTTTGAAGCTTTTGAGCATCAAATTGGAGAAGATTAGCTGGTACTATGTATGACATTCAATCTTTAATTTCTAATTTGTTGGGCAAAAATCCCCTAATTGGGGGTGTGCTTTTGATATGAGTCTTTAATTTATTTGTTGGGTATGTGATATCTTGACTTATCTATAGTTGTTATGGGTGACTTTATATTCGTTTCTAAGTTTAACGTATAAGTTTCAAGGTTGCGAACTTGGGGTTTTTTTTAGATCTCTAATTGTTAACTTAGTTGGAACTATTAAAGTGTGGAATGGATGTAATGGTCGAAAACATTATAGGGTTTCAGTTGATATCCACATTCATGGATTCTATGGTCAAGGTAGTAGGTGTTTTGTTGTCACTTCTTGGGCCAAGCATGTCCTCGGCGGTCTGCGTGTGGTATCTTTGCGGATTCATATGAAAAACCCATTTAGGTGATTTGTGTTACAAACAACTTAGCCTATTCACCCAATATCAACTCATGTGTCAAGTATCTAGACCCATTTGATAGATTAATTCCCATATTTGCACATCCCCAATATCTTCCCTTAATAGCCATTTAATTTGTTAATTAGAACTTTTGTTATGATTATTACAACCCCTTAGATCCTACAATTACTTGGTCCAACAACTCACTTCCAACTTGAACAACAATTCCTAGTGGGATAGACCCTAACCTCTAAAGTTGGGCTATTATGCTGATAACGACCACCCTTTTTGCTTTTGAGTAGTCGAGATGAGTGAACTTAAACTACTCCTCCTTTATCATCCTCACGGCATTTAGGTCCTCAGTGCGAGGCTGATAGAAGAGGGAGAAGAGTGGTGTCTTCTTAGGGCTGAACAGATCAATGACTGCCTCACTGGGATTAGATGGTTGTAGCATAATTGGTGCTGATACTATTCCCCTTTTCTCGAATCAAAGCTACTGGATCTTTGTCAGAATGGATATCATGTCAGCAGGTTGCGTGGAACTGAGGCTCTGCTCTACTTGCCCCTCAAACGCGTCAATGCAGCTGTGTACTGGTGTAAGTCTCTCCTGAATGGTAGCAACATAGTGCATTTGCATATGCACCTCAGCCTCTAAGATGGCCTAGCAAACCCAAGGCCCAATCTACTATACTAACTGAGTCACTGAGACTCAGTACATGCCTCTGCCGCCAGGTCCTGAATAGATGTCACTGATATGTATACCTTGCCAATGGTAGAGACTGTGCGGGCACGACCTCTGGTGTAGTACAGGTAGTAGTGGGCCCCCCTCTCTATCAACCTTGCTCTGAGAAGACCTCTTAATAGTGGGAGTAGCAGTAGCAGAAAAAGGTGGAGGCTCAGACGGTGGCGCTGTAGTGAACATATCTGGCATCTGGATTGGAGGGTGTGGTGGTCAGCAAAGGGCCACAAAATTCTCATCAGCCTAGCCGTTCTCTGACCCTCGATCAAAGTGTCTAAATGGTGAAGAATTTCTACTTGCATTGCTATATAGAGACTATATATCAAGCACGGGAAGGGGATGGAGGTGGACCTCTTCAAGGTCACCAAGATTCTGGCAACCAGTGTAGCACAAGCTGGTATTAAGGTGTTATTTGCATATGTAGGCTGGATCTACTATCTAATAACCATCCACCAAAATTTGCCGGTGAAGTTAAGGGATGCCTTCACTATAGGCACCGATGAAGTTAACACCGAATCAGAGTTTTGGCCTTGCTCAGAAATATGATTGGCAACCTATTTTATTACTGCTATCGTGCGGTCCAGATCTCTCATTAGGACTTATCTTGAGTCTGCCCTAGTTTGTGATCGAACTCAGCTGTGGTCCTGGTAGACTGGTACTCGTGAAGAAAAAGCATACAACAACTAGAGGCCTCTAATATGTCGACCTGTACTTACCTCACCCTTGTGTGTTGATACCTACATTGAGTGACAGGTCTCTTTCCTTTAGCGGTCAACTCTAGAATGGTTGTAGTGTATGATGAAAAGAGCTCTCTAACTAACGACGGGGAGTAATTCCCCAGCGGTACTACAAACTGCGAAAGTATATGGCTATGGTGTCTTGGAGTTCGAGGACATTGTCTAACCTTGAAATGATAACATGAGGCTCCTCGAATATGGTACAAGGCTGTCCGCCCTGCTTATCCTATTGTATGTCATCCCGTTATATCTGTTGCATGCTCCGCGTGCACCATCGATTAGATAATGCATCCAGCTGTGAGGGTAGTTCTCGGGGTGTTGAAGAGGACTCAGAATCAGACTCCTCCTTATCGGGGCTTGAATTCCTCTCTAAAGACAGTCATCTGTATGGAGCTATTATCCCTGCCACCTCCCTCATTAGGCAGAAGAGTAGACCTCGATGGCCTAAGTCTGAGTTTCCTTGACAGTCAAGCAATTGCTCATGACTGTGGTTGCTCGATGCCCATATCATACTGGACACCGAAGTCCTCGAAAGACCCACTAGCCTTAGAACTGCCCTGGGTGTCGGAGGGCTCATCTATTAAACGCCACTTCTTGGTCTGAATCTCACTCTTCTTAGGTTTAGGGGCCATGGTATATGCACACATATAACAAATTGATGAGCCCTACAAGAATAGGAATAAAAAACAAGAAACTATCAGAAAAAGTGACAGAAGAACCTATGAAGGCTCGTCTACGAGCCATAGGGAAAACTACAGGCCATAGAAGGCATTTGTAGGTGACATGGTATAGTAAAATCAGTTACTAAAACTACACCTATGAGATCAGTATGACTTATAAAACATTCAATAGGCCATAGATTGAGTCGTCAGTATAGTTCTAGACTTAATATTTTGCAGGCACCACCTTATGAAACAAGTCTAATCGTAGACTAAACTATGACCCGTAGAAGGTTTTGTCTGATGGAACCTCAGAACCCTAGGCTACTGCTTCTACTCACAAGGGGAAACTACGGGTCGTGATTCTTCACGAGCCATAGAAAAACCCCGTGGTATAAAAATTTCAGCAGCTTGGGTTTTCTAAGCCCATCAAATGGGTCCCAAAATGGGATCATCAATAGACAACAACAACTATATTCACTTACACAATCCCAACAAGTTCCCTAATGCCCCACATGTGACAATTATGCACTACCTTGGCAAACATCATTGTACACTTTCAAAATCACATTCCGACCACTATTTGATAATTAAAAGTTATGCCCTTATTCACACACATGCAACCACATGCCATTTTTCAGAAAATTATGTCAATATGCTTCCACCAACATGCGACTATGAGATTTCAAGCTTGACATACATACACAATATAACTAATTTCATTAAGTACATTAAACACACATTCTGACATTAGATAGTTCAAAGCAAAGGCAACTAGTCAATCAATGTTAAGCAAAAAATATTTCTTATACAAGGGAAATACCTATTTTGAGCAATGAATTACGGAATACCATATCCAACAACAACCTAACCTAATGATACCTATTTCAATGATATACAAAAATTAGAGGTAAGAACATACTAAATTTGTATCACAAAATTGAGAAATTAAACCTGGAGACCGAGACAGGTGGAACCCTAAGCGGTCGAAATGTCACTAGAAGAGATGGACTTTGTCTGGACGGTGGTCAGAATTGTGGTGTAGGAGAAATGTGGTGTTTCCAGAATTAAGGCAAGAATAAAGGGTAAATTAGTTTAACCCTCTTTTATATAATTGACTGGGTGGTGTAATTAATGGGCTTAGGGCCTATAAAACACCGATATGGACTGTAGAAAGTTCATTGGTCCATACAAACTGGTTTCATAGTAGGCCAAGACCATAATCTAGGAAATTAGCTTCATAGACCCGTCTATGGGCTGTACATGGACATACTACTTGTAGATTGGGTTGTAGAGGCCCCCATAACTTATATAATTTTTAGGAATCTTACCTGGGGTCCATGAGCCCCATTCATGGCCAATAATTTTATCTACGAGCCATAAAGTTGGCTCGTGGACTGGAGTGTATAATGATTTTTCTCAGTGGAAGTGTTCTAAGAGTAAGTGCATGGGACGTGGTGTGAACCACGGCTTGTAGAACTGCTCGTAGAAACACTTCTTGTTGCTTTTACACCCCAAGATAGCTAACTTGGCCTTGTAACTGCATATGCTTCATAAACACACTGTTATCCTATATGCCACAAGTCCAGAGTAGAAAAATTACAACCCAAATGCTAAAATGAAACTACCTACAAGTCCAAAAAAGCTATAAATAAACAAAAATACTACTATTACATCAAATTTCTTAGGCTGCCTCCTACGTAATGCCTGAATTATTGTTGCGTTACGACTTTGACAACTTGGTTACTCAGACTTCACCAAGTGTCCTAACTTCGATCTTTATCGACTAATAAATTTTGAAGACAACTTCTTTATTATTCATGGAAAATTGAGTTGGCTAGACTCCATATCAACTAATACTCACTCAGTTGATAGGAAAGGTCTTCCCAAGATGATTAGGACTTAGAAGTCGACTTTGCAATCAAGGATAACAAAGTCTATGGGGAATATGAATTTTTTCACTTTGATAAGGACGTCATATAATATCCTCATAGGCTTCTTCACCATTCAGTTAGCCATCAACAATCACATGTTGATGGGACTAGGGGTTCCTAAGGCTAGCTTCTTGAAAATCGCAAAAGGCATTAGATTGATGCTGACGCCTAAATCACATAATGCCCTTGTGAATTCAACATCTCCAATGGTGCAGGGTATGATGAATGCCCCAGAATCTTCTCGCTTCTCCACTATAGAACTTGTTGCTATTTTACTGCAATGCTGAAGTTCTTAGGAGAGCTTTGGTCTCACAGTCTGCTTTTTGGTGACTAGGTCCTTCATAAACTTTGCATACCCAGGCATCTTATCCAATGCCTCAATGATAGGGATATTGTTGGAGAGTTACTTTAGCATGGAGATAAAGTGTTGGAATTTACCTTCCTCCTTCTTTTTGAGTCTCTGAGGGAAAAGAGGGGGATGTCTCGAAATGGGTTTCAACTTTTGTGGTGTCACTACTGCATCATTCACTCCATCCTTGGCACGAGCATCTATGGTCTCTCCATTTTTTCTCTCAACCATCTTCTCGCAAACATTAGTATCATCAGTTGGCTTCGAAGGGTGAATGGTCTGTTTGCTACCACATGTAGTCACTGCCTTACAATGCCCCTAATTTTTTTGGTTCTGAACCGTGTTGCTAGTTAATGTAAACACTGGTTTAATTGAGTCAACATCTAGCAAAATAGTTTCTCCAACTTCTTGATAGCAACAAAATAAGACTTAATTTTCTGATTAATACTAGAGATTTCAGCTTTAATCCCCTTCAAGGTCTCATCTCGAGTGTCAGCCTTCTTTAAAAGTTAGTCAAATATCTCCTCAATTTGAGAGCTACCAGAACTAGAATCTTGATTATGTGGTGGCACATGTGCACCATTTCTATACCCATCTCTGTGTCCCCATTCATCATCACTGTCCTGGCCTGTTCCTATCATAGTAGCTTCATCAATTGTTGTCTTTGAAAGTGCCATCTAAGTTAAAGTTCCAACCTTGGTTACCTTGACTTTGGCACCAATAGTCCTAATTCAACACTTGGACATTGGTCCGGAAACCCGTCATCTGATCAGTAACGAAGTAAGTGTCCTCCTCATAATAAAGCTCCTCATATGTTGGTGCTTGTGAAGGCTAATGAACTACTGCACTCACAAATTCTTAGTTTTGCTTCATTAATAACTCCATGTTAATACAAATTCAAGCAAGCTCTTGCATCATATCTTCATTTATCTTTGCTTGAATAGGACTAGCACTGACTGAGAATGAGATTTCAGTTGTTAATTCGTCTCTCTTCCCCTATGCACGATTCATCTTCACCATTTTCTCACGAGTTTCAGCTATTGCCGGAAATGGATGATCTAAAAATGAGCCTCTCATGATAGTGCTAGCAACAACTTAGTTATTTTCATTTAAGGTGCGATAGAAGATCTCCACCATGGAGTCCTCCACAAGTGGTTAGGGATACTCCTCAGGCACTTTGTGAACCTCTCACATATGGTGTTGATCAAATTGCCAGGCAATTGCTCAAAGTTATTGATCTAGTCCTTCAACTTTAGCTTCGTTGACCTTGAATAGAACTTCTCCAAAAAGGCCTTCTACAGTTCTGCCCAACTGGTGATTAAACTCTCTATGGGAGCTCGGATAACCATAGCGGTGCATCGCCTGTCAGAGATAGTAGGAAGACATGGTGCTCAATGGCATCCATGGATAGATTTTGACTTCCTATCATAATCTTGCAGATGAAGTTAACATTGTGTACATGGTTATGCGGATGTTGTGATGATAGGCCCACGAACAACCAACGATTTTAAGTAACCCACTCGAATTGTGAGCTTTGTGTCATTCAGTAATGGAGGTAATACACTAGCTCTAGTGACATCTATTGTCCTTTGATCAAACCGATTGATTCCATGTGTGAGCCATGGCTTGAAGATCTTGTGGTGGTGGATTAATATTCGCAAGTGGAGGTGGGTTATTAGTATCATTGTTTTAGTTCAGTACTACATTCACTGCCTCGTTTGCAGCACTATTCACATTTTTTGGGCCATTCTCCTTAGTGTCTTCTAGATATCAAGGTCAAACGGAGTCAAGGGTCTATCTCAACTTCGACTGTTGTGCATACACTACACTTTCGCACTAAAACAAACAAAAATGTAAAAAATGAGGGAAATAAGGATTAATTCCTAAATTAATCAAATTAATCCAGTCTAAGCCATATTCTATAGCAATTATGCCAAATTCTTGATGTTGCCCAAGCTGTACCTCCTTTTTTAAGGTTTAAGCAATCGTTGTCTAGTATATAACCTAACCAAGGTTAGAGTCGAACCCACGCGGAATATGGTCAGACTCGGAGTAATTGCAAGCAAGTCGAGTGAATTAACCTACTTATATCCAAAACTAAGGGGTTTTAGTTTGCATAAATTAACCTATACCAAAGCAAGTGTTATGAAACTAGTATGGGAAGTAACTAGGGTGTTGTGTTCCCCATGATTCCCTAACTTGGTATGACCAGATAATCATAATATTTTCTAGTGTGTAGTGTGAAGAACGATAAGTTAAGTTTACCAAACCCTTTTATCCAGGTGAAAGGTAAATACCATTATGTGATTTGATCCATCCCTGCAGTGTGACATTACGAATCCTTGCTTATTGTTCTAGTACAACCTCCCCATGATCCGGTTCAGTTGATTACCCAGTGGAATCCCATAAGTGCGGTTTGGGGAGGGTAGAATGTACACAGATCTTACCACCATCTCATAGAGGTAGAGAGGTTGTTTCCTAGGAACCCTCATCTTAAAAACCCATAAGCAGAATAAACAAGATATGGAAAAAAAGGAAATGTCAAGAAAGGGAAATAAAAACAATGACTAATAACGAAATGTACATGATAGTATGTTAACAGATATACGACAGATAATCACAACATAGGATATAAAGACCCAATAAATCCATAAGGGTGACCTCTAGCTTCTCTCGAATGGTCTTATTCCTAATCTTATCACTCCTGGTATGCCCACATATCCATCTCAACATCCTCAACTCAGGGTCTTTCTTCTTCTTAACATGCGAGTTTTTGATTGGCCAGCACTCCACCCCATATAGGAAAGACGGTCGAACCACCATCTTGTAAAACATACCTTTGAGTTAAGGTGGTATCCTTTTATCACACAATACTCCTTACGCAAGCCTTCATTTTATCCATGTTGTCCCAATACAATGTGAGACATCCTCATTTATATCACCACTACTCTGGATGATGGACCCAAGATATTTAAGGTTTTCTCTCTTAGGAATAGGTTGAGTGGCAAGCGTCATATCAATGTTTGCTTTATCCCTCGCAACACTGAATTTACAATGTAAGTATTCTGTTTTGGTCTTGCTCAGTTTGAACCCTTTGAATTCTAAAGCTTGTCTCCAAACCTCTAATGTGTCATTAACTCTGGCTTGAGTCTGATCAATTCGTACGATATCATCTGCAAATAGCATACACCATGTAATCTTCTCTTTAATAGAACATGTCAGCTCATCCATCACTAAGGCAAATAGAAAAGGGCTCAACATAGATCCTTGATGAAGTCCCATCTCAATAGGAAAATACTCTAAGTTTGCTCTCACTATTCTTACATGAGTTTTGGCTCTATCGTACATATCTTTTATCACCCAAATATATGCCATTGGAACACCTTTTATCTCTAGACACCTCCATAATACATCCCTCGGAACTTTATCATTGGCCTTCTCGAGATCAATGAAGACCATATGGAGGCCCTTCTTTCTTTTATTATACTTACTAATCTCCAAACAAAATGAATTGCTTAAGTAGTCGACCAGCTTGATATGAATCCAAAATAATTTTTTGAGACAAACACTCCTTTTCTCACGGGTATCTCCACCACTCTCTCCTAGACCATCATAGTGTAGCTTACTAACATGATAACCCTGTAATTGTTACTGTTTTTAATAGCACCCTTGTTCTTGTATAATGGAACCATTGAATTCCTCCTACATTCATCGGGCATCTTGGCAGTCCTCATAATAACATTGAATAGTCTAGTCAACCACTCTATGTCATCCTTGACCATGTTCTTTCAAAAATCTACCAGAATCTCATCGGGTCCATTTTTCCTAGCTCCCTCTCTTCATCCTACTAATAGCATGTCTAACCTCCTCAACTCTGAATAGCCTGCAATAACAAAAATCTCATTAACTTTAAGAGAGTGTCAACTCACCCAGCTTAATCTCTTTATCTCCTTTTTTATTTAAAAGTTTATGAAAGTAAGCTTGCCACATTAGCTTAATGGAAGTCTAATCCACCAACACCTGACCCTAAGATACACTTCACTTGGTCTAAGTCATGAGCTTTCCTTTTTCTCTCTTTAGAGAGCCTATACAATCTCACGTCCCTAGCTTCATCACTTAGCTCCATATATAGGCGCTCAAACACTATTGTCTTAGCACTCATCTCTGTAATATTCGCTATTGGCTTTGTCGTCTTATAGATCTCCTTAAGCCTTCTCTTTTCATCGTTATCTCTACAATTCAACTACTTCATATAAGAATTCTTCTTGTCTTTCACTTTACCTTGGACTTCATTATTCCACCACCAATCACCTTGACATCCACAAAAGTTAACTCTCGAAACCCATAGTACCTCAGTAGCAACTTTTCTAATGCAACCAGCAATAGCATCCCATATATTGTTCACATGTCAGCCACTACTCCAAGCCTCTAAACTACTCAGCTTTTCTTCCATACCTCATGAAAAGTCAGAAGTCATGCCTCCCTATCTAATACACGATAGAGCATTAAAAACCTTCTTCTTTTTTTTCTCTTTTAATCTATAAAAACCCATCACTGGAAGACGATGTTGAGTGGAAATAATTTCACTCAAAATAGCCTTGCAATTCTTACAAAGGCTCCTATCACTCTTTTGAGGAAGTAAGTAATTAGTGCAAGTCTTAGCTACAGTACTAAAAAGGTAATCAAGTGAATTTCTATCTTCAGGAAACATGAGTTAGCAATAACTAACTCAAAGGCTTTGGAAAAATTCAAGAGAGACATCCCACCTCCATTCGTCTCCTCGAAACCAAAACCTCCATGGACATCTTCAATCCCGCTAGTGGTTGCCTCGATATATCCATTAAAGTCACCCCCAATGAAAATTTTTCTGTCTTTGGTATACCTCTCACCACCTCATCCAAATTTTCCGAAAACAACTTTTTTTGGAAGATCCATGCCTACTTGAGGCGCATAGACACTAACTACATCCACTACATGACTACCAAATACAACTTCGATAGATCAACCTATTATTAAATCTCCTAACCTCAACCATATATTCCCTAAGGTCCTTGTCTACTAGGATCTACACCATTTCTATCCCTAGAACCACTTGAGTACCATAGCTTAAACCCATCTACATCTCGAGATTTGGCACCTACCCTTCCGATCTTCTAAACACTACTAATATATTTCCTCTTAAGACGCTTCACTAATTCTGTGAATTTCCTTATAAGTGATCCTATTTCCGCGACCCTTAAGTTAAATAAGCCTGTGCCCCTTTTACCATCCCTACCCCTTACCTCCAACCCCTACCAAGTACATGACCCTAGTTGACTATTAGATCCTAATGCCACTAAACTAAGAACCACTAGCTCATCATGCTACCAAGATCAAGAAGAAACAATCAAGAAAAAAACTATACAACCCCACAATACAGAATAGTGAAATATAAGGTAAACTACTAATCAAACAATCAAGACAAATAAATGAGTAAATATAATATGATATGTAAAATCATAAATTATAATAAATGATAAATTTAAATTTATGTTAAATCTAAGTATATATGGCAAAAGTCAAAAGAGCACAAAGTGGAAGCAAGTAAGTGACACAATTGATTAAACTAAGAGATAACTAGAAACTGGAAGATATTACCTAGTGTTCTGGTCAAATAAATTATGAATATTACTGAAAAATACCAATTATAGACGTCGCCAGAAACTTTTATCGAAATCTGCTTCTTGTAGAAATCTGTTTTCACCGAAAAATTCACACCGGAGATTGACTGCAAATCTACTGGAAGCTGCGTACCAAAAAATGTAGAGGATCAACAGATCTCATGGTCACCAAAAAATGTATTAGAAGGTTGATCGATCTGTTGGTTGCAAAAATATGTGGATCAACAACTCTGATGGTCACCAAAAAATAAAGAAATAAAGAAAGAAGAAAGAAGGAGAATAGTGGAGTTCCAACAAAACTAGGAATTCGCTGGGACAAACAGAATGCACTAATGCCATCGCCAGATGTTTATGCCATCCTAACTCAACACGATTTCAGCTAAAACCTCATTGTTGAGGGGAACCACTTTCACCGAATATCAGTGTGGGTTTCTTTGTTATAGAAAGCATGTTAGGGATAATGAGAAGCCATATAAATGAGCTAGTAAGACCCTAAAATCTGAAAAAATCTTTGAATAACAACTAGGCGAGAGGATCACATCGGATCATGTTGATTAATCTCTTTTTCCATTGATTACTACCTTGATCTAGTCAATAACAACTAGGAGAGATCTAACATTGGCCACCATTTTTGAAAGCATTCAAAGCGAAGAAAATTAATTAATACATGCATGCACACCTTCCAATAAATAAGGATAATGTAGTTTTACCTTGTTAGTTCTTCATAGATCCCACAACCCTAGTTATGGATTTAGCTATACCGTAATCATTGTAGATAAAAGAATCATGACATAGAATAACATAATTAAGCACTTAACGCGATAAAGTTAATAATAAGAAATTCCAAATTCTTCACTAGAAATGACAAAGTGATGTTAAATATCACAAAGTTAAGTGTCTCATGCATCTCCCTGTCCCTATCTCTTCTTTCTTTGTCTTAAGAAAACTAAAAAACCTATTTGTAATAACTAAAATACAAGTCCAAACAAAATAAAAAACCCAGATTCAGCAGGCATTACGATTAGGGTTACAAACCTTACAATGTTCGACAGCCCATACTTGGGCTTCATAGTCGTCATTCTTCAAAATTTTCTATCCCTTCTATTCTCTTTCTATGGGTTATGTTCACAGCTACGACCCATATAAGGTTTCACTGATAGCTTTCCAGAAGCTCCTCCAATCATGGTCCTCAAGGCACGAAACCTAATCCACGACTCATATAAAGTACCATGACTCGTCGGCCAGTTCGTGGATGAAACTTCAGAAAATATATAGGCCCTTCACTGGATCTTAGGCATGAAACCACTCTACAGCTCATAAAAGTTTCACGAGTCATAGATGTTTCATACCTCATAAAAATTCAGCATCTACAACACTTTTCCCAATATCATGCCAATTCCTATAATCCTGAAAAACAAACATAAAACACAATAAACCCCCTAACATCTCATTGAGAATACAAAAAATTCCAAGTTTTAAGCATCAAAAGTGTTGTATTTTGACAACATATCACCTACATGTTGAAAGGTGCAAAAGTGCCTAAGAAGTGAAATTTAGAAATTTTCTAACTACAGGTGAGTTCTACGAAAGGGTATATGGGCCATACAATGATGTACGAGCTGTGTATTAGTTCGTGGCTACTAAGTGGGTAGTTTTAGTAGTTCACATTTGGAGGGCCACCAATGCACAAAGGGGACGATGGGTCGTAAGTCATTCCACAGGTCGTAGCTTGTGCTCATGGAATGGAGGGCAAACTTGGTAGGAAAATGGTTTTCTGAAGTTCAGGGTACGAGTTAACAGCACGGCTCCTTGATTATTTCACGGGCCACAATTGGAGTCGTGGTTAGGTTTTAGAGAATTCCAAAATATCTGTTACTAGAATGAGATCCCTTTCATGACCCATGGAATGAACCACCACCTGTATTAGGGGTTTCGTGGCCTTGTCTAATAGATTTTCAAAAGGGGAAAATTCAACTTTTCTCAACATTCTACACATATACTGCATCATTTAAACCCTTAAATAAGCCCTTTCTAGCCTTATACAACTCTTAATATCCTCCATTCTAAAATACCCTATGTCTTAAACTCCTCCAAAACACTCCCACATTTCTCAATGCCTTTAAGAAAGGAGTACAAGCTTGGGATTTTCTCTATTCTCCAACAAGATTTCCCTCTTCAATCACATCAAGGTTTGTGGATTTTGAGTTTTTGAGACCTTTCGTCCACAAAATTTAACCATTCTTCTTCCTCATCCATTTTAAGTCATGGGAATTTATGGAAATGTTATTAACTCTTATATATTGATATCACTGTGTTATTCTACCTTTTGTACGCTATTATGCATTGAAATGTCATGTGAAATTTATGGATTTTTATGAGGATTAAGGAAGCCCTAACTATGCTTTGCTATGGTGGGTTTTTTGAATGATGTGAAAATCTTAACTTTTGCATAATTCTGAGCATATATGCATACGCACCATGTTTAACTTAATTTATGTATCAACCTTCTATGATGTTGAAAGCTATGTGGAAAGATATGTAAATTATGAATGTTATGAATTTTGAATGGTTGTTATGCAAACTATGAGATATGAGAATATTGTTGAAGTTATGAACAATGTGAGGACCTATCTTTATATAATAACTTTGGTTTTGAAGAGCTACTCTATGATGATATTATGATATTATAAGGGTTGGATGTTATGACTATAAGTATGATTTGAGTATTCCTTGGGATTGTGATCTAACAGCAGGGGGACCTTGGTAGATAACCATTATCCCTTAAACGTTGTTGCCACCAAAGCTTTGTGAATTAACTAATGGATCCATATAGATCTTGTTGCATGGTTCACCAAAAAGAGTGGCATTCCTATAAGGTATATGCTATTTGTTCTCCGAAAATGATGGTGTTTTTGTAAGGCTCTTATCATACGTTAACCAAATCGGGTGGTTTTCTCGTAAGTTGTTTGTCAAGAACTTTTTAAAATGGGGAAGTTCCATAAGGTGAGTGTTTGGTTTATCTTGGCAATGTAGACAACTCCTTGTTCGGCATGGAGTGAACATCGGGATTCGAGGTAGTAGCTTGCTTGGTCTTACAGGTCGGTTATGGTCCCTTCCCATCTATGTATAATATGTTATGCGACTTGATGATTCTTCATGCATACTTTTGACTATGGCATTGAACATTCATGTCATATTGAGCTTATATTCATTGACTATGATTATGCATATTGTTTAATTGTTGATTTTCTTTGTTGTATTGCACCCTACATACTTAGTATATGCTAAGTACTAATGCATACATATTGCCTACATGATTTAACCATATATAGAGAATGAAGCTCCTATTCATCATCCTCCACGCGCTAGATGGTTCAGTTGAAGATTGCTGTTGGTGAGTCCTACACTCCGGGGACACTATCCATCTATTTTCATGCTTTGTTAAGACTTGTCTATTTATGAATATTTATCTTTTGAGGGTGAGCCGGGGAAATGTCTTGGCCGCCATTCCATTCATATTAGAGGTGTTGTCGGTTATGGATTTGTATGTTATGAACTCGACTCCTATTATACTTATTTATTTATGGCACACTTCCCTTAGTCCCTTATTCCATTCTAGTGCCGATGATTATTATATTGATGAGATGGAAGTCCTAAGCCCCTAACGCCCCCATAGAGTGAGTCATAATTTCCCGTCCCTTAGACATTATTTTCTATGTGCCCATGCTAATCCTCTCCCATAAAAGATCCCTATAGCTTAAGTCCAAAACCCTTGTCCTCTAGAATTATGTGTTTGTTTTTAAATTTTGGTTCTGCTACCAAAGATATGCCATATAATATTCTTAAGAAGATTGTTTGGGGTCCCTTAGGGTTCCTCATTCACCATTTTATGCCTAGGTCTTAGGCTTGAGTCATGATAGTAGAACCTCAACAATGTGACTAGCTATAATTGAGTCACCAACTGGCATAGATACCTCAACTGGCCTCGGCAATAACTCAAGTCTCATATCAAGCTTATTCGAAATAAATAGAGTAATATATGAAAATATAGAGCCAGGATCTATAAGAGCAAAAACAACATGAGAATATAATAACAACAACAATATACCTAGTAAAATCCCACAAGTGGGATCTGGGGAGGGTGAAATGTACGCAGACCTTACCACTACCATAGAAGTAGAGAGGCTATTTCCTGTGAACCCTCATCTCAAAACCCGTAAGCAAGAAAGAACTAGATATGACAAAACGAACGGAAGGGAACAGAAAGAGCGACTAATAATGACAGTATGTAAATAAGATAAAACTAACATATAGTACGATAGGTAATGAGAATACAAGATAAAAAACACCTAAACCTACCATTAGCCTACTATTCTAATTCACAACCTCCACTTTTTTCTATCTAATGTATCATCAATATACCTATGACAACATCTAGAGATGCCTCTGAATCCTGTCGGCCTATGAGTGAATAAAAGCGATTCTGGCCACCAATTGAACCTGAACTATCTCCTCTACCTCTCCCTATATCATGACCAAAAGTAGGTCATGGACCTAGTGGAGGAGTATGTATTGAGGATGAAGTGGATCCAGAAGGATGATCTACCTCTACCTAATCCTGTGGACTAGCTAGTAAAATGTCCCGTCTGCCCACAATGGTAACATACACCTAGACCCTTTCTACACTATCCTGTATAAATCAGACCACATTGTGTAGATAGAGGAGTAAGTTGTCTCATATGTGCAAAATGCTCCTATTGATGGCTCTCTCGCTGGCCTATGCCCGATCCTAATTTGATATAATGATCAAATCACTAGCCCTGCATCTGTGGTGGGAAACTACCTACTGATTAAGGTGGATATCAATGAATTCGGGAAAGGGGGGGGGAACTACCTACTAAAATTACCCTACAACTCCCTATATGACCCCATAGTATGAGCCTTCTTATTCAATATTTGTAGGTATCCCGAATCTGATGAGAAAGATCCTTTGTAGTCTAAGTTGTGTGAAATACCAGCACCATTATGTAAAGATGCTATCCTGCAGTCTCTGATCAAATGATCCCCTAAACCATACATATAATCATGAACTCTAGCACTCATAGTGCATACAATATCTAGTGGATACATAGCTAATGAAATGAACCTAAGGCTATACTCCCTTATGCTAATGTCCCTTTGCCTCAAGCTGATAAACTAGTCAAGATGGACCTCCCGAACCTCTCAAGGAAAGTATTGGGGTAGAAATGCCTCAGAGAAGTCCTCCTACTCTGATGGCAAAGCATCAGTCCCTCTGAATCTCTCCTATTCTTCATAAAACAAAATAGCGACATCACATAGTCAAAAGGAAGCCAACTCCATAGCCTCGGTGATGGAGTCATGCATCACCCTAAATACTCTATATATATGGTCTATAAAGTCCTGGAGATCTTTAGTGGGACAAGACCCTATAAATATTGGAGGGGTCAAGTGACGAAGCTCTCGAACCTTCAGGCTTTCTATTTGATCCCTTCTAGCATTTACTCCCTCCTCTAGTTGTCTCTCATGCACAGAAACCATCCTATTTAGTAGCTAAACTGCCTCCCTTATCCCCCGCTCACTAGTCTCTAGTGGAGCTGGGGGTACTAGATCTCCTAAGGCCTCAACAAGTGCTGGCGAAGCTGGTACTATGGGTATTACATACTCCCACATGCCCCCATGTGAAATATATCTCCATGACTAGGAGAGAAGTGATTGGTACCTTCCCTCTTATCCATACCTATCTTTTGTTGTGCCATCTCCTGAGTGTAGGTAGCCTGTTAAATAAAAAACCACAAAGCACGATTTAGATTTCGTAGGTT
Organism: Solanum ossicruentum; assembly: GCA_025774065.1. Lineage (NCBI taxonomy): Eukaryota > Viridiplantae > Streptophyta > Magnoliopsida > Solanales > Solanaceae > Solanum > Solanum ossicruentum. The sequence continues at coordinate 34,436 of JAOTQR010085711.1, forward strand.
CGTGTAGTTGTATAGAATGATCTATTAAGTGAAAGAAATTTAACCACCCCTAAATGCCTCATAGCCTCTTGATTAGAAGTGTGGTGCACAACACATCCATAAGCAAGACTTTACTAGACATGGTATTGTGGACTCTTTGGAATATGATTTGCTCTGATACGATGTTTGTCATGCCCCAAAAAAAGAGGGGAGGTGTTATTGACACCAGATATCATCATTAGGCGAGCAAGCCATCAAACATGCTAGCTCACTAGAATAGGGGCCAAAGGATCGGATAGTATAACATCTGAAAAACTAAGCCTAGGCCATCTAGGTCACAACCTAGCCAACAATAAGTCATATACACTCATAAATGAAGTAATTTTTGTAGTGACGAATTCCTAAGAAAAGGAATTTATCCATTTTAAAGTAGACAAATCAAAGTGATAAAGTAATAGCTAGCCGGCGAGGTTGCAAACAAAGAGGTATAGGCACACACACATATATCATTGACAAACCTATGACTCGAGACTAAAAAGTACAAGAGAAGCAACCCAAAAAAACATGTCCACAATACCCTCTAAGAGAGTTACCAACACTGTCGGGACATTGCCCCAACAATACCTAACTTTACAACAAAAAATAAGCATATTTTGAAAGCTCCAGGAAAAGGTAGAGCTTATCAACTTATAGCTAAATGAGGCTCCTAGTGGAGGGGTCGATCAAAATTCGTACCTTAATCTGCAAGCACAAAACGAAATGTTGCCCCTAGGCTACAGGACGTAAGTATGAATAAAAATGTACTAGTATGTATGGCAGAAAGTAAAATCATAGATAATTATAGTAAAAAGGGTAATAGAAATACTACCTATAACAAAAACACAAATAACCGTTATGGAAAGCGCTCAACCTCCTAGTGATCAAATATGCATGGTATGATCGACTAAGCCCATGAAGTGAATACATATGTAGAGATGAAAATTCATGACATGCCCAAGCAAATGCTAGCAATATTGGTCCTTTTTGAAATCTAACCAGCAACATATTTGCCAACTTGTGGCCATCTTTCCATAATATCTACCTATCTATCTATCTATCTATCTATCTATCTATCTATCTATCTATCTATCTATCTATCTATCTATCTATCTATCTATCTATCAATCTATATATATATATATTTCTTGATAGATTTTTATTAGTGTGAAATTACATATTCACCCTTGGTCGTCCTACTTTTCTATTTCTATTATAGAAATAGAAATATAATATGATATAATTATTATCTATCTATCAATCTTTAGAAATATAATTCTTTTGGCTATATTTCTTGATTTAGGACTACTCTTTCTAAATAATTAACTAAAATTTTGACTGTCAAATATTTTGTTAATAAACGTATGAAATATAACAAATTTTAAAAGAAAAAATTCAATAAAATTATATTGGAAACGTTAAACTGCTCTTTTTATATTTAAGAATCTTTTGTTACATTAAATTTTAATCAATTAATTATTTAACTCGTACTTATTCAACTATAAATTATTATTTTATGTATTCAAAAACTATCTATCTACACTATATTAAAAGTGT